>OY720456.1:28744957-28874957 GCA_963082715.1 Harpalus rubripes
TTCGCTGGTTGAAAAATTTAAAATTTTAAATGATTTAGATTTCATGTTAAAGGATGGAGATGAAGCCGATATATCTGCAATTACTCTCAAAAATAAACTATAAATTTTTGACTAATTTTACCAAAAGAACAAGAAAAAGTAAATTTTATTTGTAAATTTGAATTTTAATGTATAATCCCAAAGGTGTTGTAGCTAACATTACTAGTAGGTAACTGCAGCAGAAGTTAAACGCTGGACGCAGTTTATCTAAACTGAAATATGTATATAATTATTTACGAACAACAAACCCAAAATCTAAGAACGACTAATACCCAGTTGCACCAATAAGGCTTAAATCTTAAACTAGGTTTAAACAAATAAATGCAAATCGAAATTTTGACAACAATTTAATATAGTTCATTAGACATTTCATTTCGATGCATTCTTGTCAATTTAAGCCGTTTAATATTTAAGTTACATTGGTGCAACCGGCAATAAATGATTTACGAATAATTTTCAAAGAAAAAAACTACATCTAAAATAATAGGTAATAGATTATATAGATGCTACCAACCAATTTGCTATAAAAACAGGTAGAAAATTAATTTAATAAATGTTTTTAAACATATTTTGTTTCTTTTTTTTAATAACTTTTTATATTTAAATCTATTACCATATTAATTTGAATATTTCAGGGTATTTCAAGATATAGGGTTATTAGAAAATCATGCATCACCGTAGATTTCTTTATTTGTTACTCAGTAAAATTTTCGATCTTGTGTCACAGTAATTATTTTGCGTAAGATTATTTTTATTAAATTTATTATGTTTTGTCTCTAATTAGCTATTTAGGTACGTAACCGATGCTGTTGGATAAGAGCTACATTTAATGATACTGGTATTCACGTATTTTATTTCAGTTTATTTCTAGATTTCAGTGTGAGAACATCGATATCGTAGTGATTGATTTGTGTAGTGATTCAGGTGAGAGAGTTAATCTAGCATGTGTATGATTGTGAGTCGAGTCTTACACACACTTTGAGTCCACGATGGCAAGAGTAATGGAAATACGGATTTGTATGATTATTCTCTTATTTTACGGTGTTGTCCTTTATCCTAATCCTTGTTGAACAGTCGCGCCCGGTAGAGCCTCCAGGTGTGGTGAGAGAGCTGATAAGGGTAACCAGGAATGCGATCTATGTGTCCACGATTGCTAGCCTCGTGGGTTTTCGCTGATTGACCGCGTGGTAACGGCAGGGATGGTTTTATCCTGGTTTTGTAACTATGCCCCTAAGGCCGAAGTAAAGCCACTAGGGTTTATCAGCACCTGAGCGGAATTCGGGTTAGGGTAGCTCCCTATTCCCATGGGTGGTATGGCAAGGTTGGTTGTGTAACCATATTTGAGTGCCGGGATAAACCACACCGCTCAGGCTGGCAATGGCAGGTAGAGTTGAGTATACGTACGCGTAAGACCGGTGCCAGGATGGCAATGGCAGGTACAGTTGAGTATACGTACGCGTAAGACCGGGGCCAGGGTGGCAATGGCAGGTACAGTTGAGTATGTACGCGTAAGTCCGGGGCCACACTGCTATGGAGTAGCAGGTATGCGTTTCGCATAAGGTAACATTCCATTTTCCCTGTTCCATTGGACCTTGTTGCATACGTGTGTTATTTGTGGTGTGGTTTTGCAATACATTCCTTTGTGGAGGATGCGCGTGTATTTTGTGAATGATTGCCTCCTCACTGAGTATTTCTCATGTGTTAATTCTTTTGCAGAAATAATCACGGCGTGGAGGAGGATTCCGCGTGACCGGGTTCGGCCAGGCGACGGTCATCTAGATTTGCTATTTTTTTTGTATTAATACTGAATATACTGGTTTGGGTGATAAATGTGTTTTAATATTCTTATTTTCAGGGCTAACACTTAATCATTCATTTATACTTGTTTTTATTATTAATGACTAGCAATATGAGTATTTCGAATAATTTAAAAACGCGCGATTTTAGAGACTTGCATCAGGCGTCACAATGCATCAGCCCGACCCTGTGTGTTAAATTCAGCAAATTCGGTAAAAATGTTACTTCTCTAATAGACACTACAAGAAACACGACATCGCATAATAGTTATTAACGTCATTAGGCTGTTATTTGCATATCGGCCGTGTGACGTTCAGAATTTTTCGTAATAACGTAAAATATCTTATGAAAATATGTTTTAGGAAAATTTGATTTTTAATAAATGCGGACTGTTATAAAGAATAACGGCCGTGGCTGTTTTGACGCATATAATGGTTCAGCATAGAGTAATGTTGAAGCACATTTAACAGTATGGTATTATGAAAATAATATAAAACCGGAATAACCATCAATCGATCGTTAAACTTTTGTAACTTTGTACTTGCAAACATAATTTTTCCCCCAAATATCCGGACACCGAATATCTGGTTATCCGGTTAGAAAATATAATGAATATCTTGTATATGATATCCTCTCAATTTACCAGCCGTTTCATTATTAGTAATTATCATTATTAATATATTTTATTTAAAATATACTTACAAAGAGAAAAGTAGGACTAATATACTTCCAACAATATCTCCAAAACCATCCTGGTCGAAATCCTAACATTTTTTCTACGTCCCTGGCGAAATTCTCCGTGCCATAGAACCAGAACACACCGGCAGCTTCAATGAACACTACGAAGAGGATCGCTAGCCCCGGTCCGTAGACGTTCAATAGGTTCACCAGGTACACTCCACCCTGCAAACGACAAAAACACTCACTAAAAGTAATTCCAATGATTTATTTCTTACAAGTTCTGAAAGAGTAATTATCAGAAGCAATTCATTCTGTACAAGTCAACAACAAATAACAAAGTTTTCCTAATCTAATTATTTTTTTTTGGTTTGTGCTTCACTGTATTGTGTATTCTATTTGTAAATCATATACAATAGTATCGGAAAAATAATACAAAGGTTGCGCTAGAATTATTGAAAATACGGAAATCATGTAGGCCGTGTAAACAAAATTTGCATTTTTATTTGTCATTCGAAATAACGTTGCAGTTAATCAGTTAATTTAGTTAAGGGCCATTTTCATAATTAGGCTCACTTTAAGACTTTATTAAAAATTACTTTAAGACTTTATGTAATGATACAGTGCTCACTAAAGTGCTAAAGTAATAAACGATGAATTTTTATCTAGCTCATTTTCTATATTTTTGCCTAAGCTATTAAACGGTTAATGCTAGCAACGTGTACGTTAAAAATTTGGAATCTACATGAAATTCTCTATATTATACATCAGCAGGCATATTTGTAAATAGGCTGTTCCTTATTTTTGAATATTGTGCGTAGTCAGCGGCGGCGCTAAGGGGGTGGGGACAGGGTGGTCACGTGACCACCCTAGAAAGTCTTGTGCCCACCTACTAAATTATTTGTATTTACACTTTTTTTATAAAATTAATAGGGCATAAATTACAGCCATATGAAAATTTCAACATTGTACATATTACCTGTAATTCATAAAAAAGTAAACACCCGATATATGTAATTATTTAAATTTAGATACCCGCGTCTTTATATCGTTTTATATATAGGTAGGTATCTTTATTATTTAAAATAAATGGGTGCCCAATAGGCGCGTATACACGGGTGGGGAGATTAAGAGGGTAATTACCGCTCTCATGACTTGTTAAAAAAAATCAAACAAACGAAAGTATTATAATTTAAGATTAAGAATAAAATTTAATAATGTATTTTGCACAGCTAATATTTGATTGCTTGTTTTTCAAATATAAATTTTGATTACGTAGTATGGATGTCAGTTAAAATATAATTGCAATAGTAGAAGGGCAGGTGATATTCAATTTTGACAGTTTATTCAGGTAAGTTAACAATCCGTTAAATTTATTCACTTTTCTAATCTGATCTGGCAATTTATTTTTGTACATGAAAGGGGGAAAACATGCAGCTTCACATTCATTGAAAAAATGTAACGTTCAATAATAAGGCATTTAACATTGGATGAAAAAAAATTGCCTGCGGCGCCTTTTTTTCTCGTTAGATGCATAGATGCTTCTTTTTTAAACGCATAAAAAGAAGCATCTATGCAAGATTTTTTAGAAAATATGGTGCATAGATGCCACTTGAAAGTAGCATCTATGCACGATTACAATTTTTTTTGCGTGCGTAGATGCTACCTGAAATTAGCATCTATGCACATTTATTTTAGAAAATATGGTGCATAGATGCTACCTGAAAGTAGCACCTATGCACGTTTATTTACTTTCAGGTAGCATCTATGCACGCAAAAATATTTTTAATCGTGCATAGATGCTACTTTCAGGTAGCATCTATGCACGATTATTTTAGAAAATATGGTGCATAGATACTTCTTTTTTAAACGTAGAAAAAAGAAGCAGCTATGCAGCATATTTTCTAAAAAATCGTGCATAGATGCTTCTTTTTGTCTAGTTCATTTTATCTACTTTTGCCTGTAGCTTCTAAACGGTTAAAGCTAGCAACTTGTACGTTGAAAATTTAGAATCTACATGAAATTCTCTATAATATACATCAGCAGATATTTGTATATAGGCTGTTCCAAAAGTTACAAGCAGTGAAAGGTACAGTTATTTTTAAATAATTTTTATAATAAACAATGAATTTTTGTCTAGTTCATTTTCTCTACTTTTGCCTGTATCTTCTAAACGGTTAAAGCTAGCGACTTGTACGTTGAAAATTTAGAATCTACATGAAATTCTCTATAATATACATCAGCAGATATTTGTATATAGGCTGTTCCAAAAGTTACAGGCAGTTAAAGGTACACTTATTTTTAAATAATTTTTATAATAAACAATGAATTTTTGTCTAGTTCATTTTCTCTACTTTTGCCTGTAGCTTCTAAACGGTTTAAGCTAGCAACTTGTACGTTGAAAATTTAGAATCTACATGAGATTCTCTATAATATACATCAGTAGACATATTTGTATATAGGCTGTTCCAAAAGTTACATACACTTAAGTTTGAATAATTTTTATAATAAACAATGAATTTTTGTCTAGTTCATTTTCTCTACTTTTGCCTGTAGCTTCTAAACGGTTTAAGCTAGCAACTTGCACGTTGAAAATTTAGAATCTACATGAAATTCTCTATAATATACATCAGCAGACATATTTGTATATAGGCTGTTCCAAAAGTTACATACACTTAAGTTTGAATAATTTTTATAATAAACGATGAATTTTTATCTAGCTCATTTTCTATATTTTTGCCTAAGCTATTAAACGGTTAATGCTAGCAACGTGTACGTTAAAAATTTGGAATCTACATGAAATTCTCTATATTATATATCAGCAGGCATATTTGTAAATAGACTGTTCCTTATTTTTGCATATTGTGCGTAGTCAGTGGCGGCGCTAGGGGGGGCGGGGGCTGGGTGGTCACGTGACCACCCTAGAAAGTCTTGTGCCCACCTACTAGATTATTTGTATTTACACTTTTTTTTATAAAATTAATAGGGCATAAATTACAGCCATATGAAAATTTCAACATTGTACATATTACCTGTAATTCATAAAAAAGTAAACACCCGGTATATGTAATTATTTAAATTTAGATACCCGCGTCTTTATATCGTTTTATGTGTGTATATGAAAAAAAAAAAAACTATATAGGTAGGTATCTTTATTATTTAAACGAAAATATTATAATTTAAGATTAAGAATAAAATTTAATAATGTATTTTGCACAGCTAATATTTGATTGCTTGTTTTTCAAATATAAATTTTGATTACGTAATATGGATGTCAGTTAAAATATAATTGCAATAGTAGAAGTGCAGGTGATATTTAATTTTGACAGTTTATTCAGGTAAGTTAACAATCCGTTAAATTTATTCACTTTTCTAATCTGATCTGGCAATTTATTTTTGTACATGAAAGGGGGAAAACATGCAGCTTCACATTCATTGAAAAAATGTAACGTTCAATAATAAGGCATTTAACATTGGATGAAAAAAAAATTCGCTTTTTTTTTCTGGTTACCTTTGCATAACCTATTACAACCCCCCCTCGCTGATGCCCAACCATCTTTTGATTGTGCCCACCCTACATTTACATCCTGGCGCCTCCACTGGGGCTCCAGCACATATGTTTTCAAGGACATTTAAAACAGCTGTTTGCCCGCGCCCTATAGACAATTTTCCGAGCTAGCTCGGTAAAGAAGGATATTCCGGTCTAAAAAGTGATCAGAAAGAGCTCATCTGGGCGATCGCGAAAAAAATTATATTTCAAAAGATAATTCTAGTGTGACTCTCGTATAATTCACAATAACAAACTTTAATAAAAAATAATTAAATTCGATGTAATTCCTTTTATGTTTAAAATAGTTAATAATTTTTAAGTTTAATTTACTAAATTATTCAATTGCAGAATTTGAATCGACGATATCTAGTTTTGTAAGTGACAATATAGTAAACTATTGCCTATTACCGCGCAGCTAATAACAGCCGAAATTTAAATTGATGTATACGTATGAAGGAAGATGGACAAAGTTAGGTAAATGAACAGGATTCCCGGAGAACAATTATAAGTTGTAGAGTAGCGCTTTACATTTACAAACGGAGGTAGGGCTGTCGAAGGTCCACATTTATATATGTTATATATGATGCGAGTAGTGGTAAAGTTATAAGGTATGTGGTTTGTTGGTTATTAGTAAGTTACCTGTCGAGTAAGTACTTCAGAACTTACCTACAAACCTACTCATGAACTATTATCTGCACTTTATCATAAGTTTGCTTTCATATTATTCACTCAACGACTATTTGGATCGTATTTAAAACATAGAAACTATTTACATAATCAGTTTTTAATTAATGAATTATTCGTATTATATGAGATTCGGATTTTACAAAATATAAGAAAAATCTTTAAATGGAAAAAGTAGTTTTTGGTAATTATGCATTGCTTCAACAATAAGAGGAGAAAAGAAATAATATATTCATCATAATAGTATATTAAAGAACGTGTTTTATAAGACATGTTTTTTTCGCACGCGTCAAAATTTAGAAAACGAGCATTAGCGAGTTTTTTAATTGACAAGTGCGAAACAAAGTCTTATAAAATGAGTTCTTTATACTATTTTTTATATTTTGCGCCTTCTACAATAACATTTACTTACTCAATTTGTGATTATATTTGTAACCATTTGTACATTTTCATGTAAATAATCTTCCCTAAATAAAAAAATAATAATAATTTCGACATTATATTATTAAAATGAATTGTCAATTAACTAAAAATAAATGAGGTAAAAATGGGTTAAAGAAACGTCATCTAGTACCAACCGTCTAAAACAAAAAATTGCGTATCGTAATGACTTCATTATGAACGCAAAATATAAAAAAATATTTATATGGGTTTTTTGTATATATTATGCACACATACATAACATAACAAACATAGGAATTAATAAAGTTTCGGACTAGCAGTCAATATTACAATCCGGAAGATTTTAGATTAATTAAAGTAGGACCAATAGATGAGTGGGTGTGCGGATCCTGACGTGCGAAGAAGAACCCCTAGATGGTAGATGACTTGGTGTGCTTCAGTGTAATATTTAATGTTTTGTTGATTTTATTTTTTAATTTTTCTTTCTATCCAATAAACCTTCCAATTAGCGAATTTCTTTTATGTTCATCTAGGCCTATTTTAAGGTATCTTTTGGTTTGTCTTGTATACGATTTAATACAATTTTTACAAGGGATTTTATATATAAGATTGGAGTATCTTCATAAACGTTTAACTTTAGAGATGTTATTCATAAAACAAGATAAAAATAACATTAACTCTCAAACCGACATAGAACATTTTAGCCTAATATACAACAATTTAATTAACATTAAAAATAAACAAAAAATAAAAATTAAAAAGTAAAATCAACACAACATTAAATATTACACTGAAGCACACCAAGTCATCTACCATCTAG
The DNA here is from genome assembly GCA_963082715.1 of Harpalus rubripes. NCBI lineage: Eukaryota > Metazoa > Arthropoda > Insecta > Coleoptera > Carabidae > Harpalus > Harpalus rubripes. Next base: position 28,752,928 of record OY720456.1, read on the forward strand.
GGATTCTTCTTCGCATGTCAGGATCCGCACACCCACTCATCTATTGGTCCTGCTTTAATTAATTTAAAATCTTCCGGATTAGTCCTTATATTTGTGTAAAAAACAGCTTTACGGTTACCATTTAAAAAAAATTGTATTCAGCAAAGTTTATTTTGGTCATCAAGGAGAAGTTTTTTATTAATTGACGATTTTCACTCTGTGATCTGTGATTTTTAACTATTTATTTATTTATTTATATTTTTAAATGTCCGCCTTTTATGTATCTACGCTTATCCACATGTGTATTTTTCCTTCAACTGGACCATTCTGTAAGTTTCATGTTAAAAGGTTTTTGTAATCTAGAATTTTGTAATTTATTTGTGTTCTCATGTACTATTTCACTCTTATATATACTCGGATTTTTATACAAAGAGGATTCCATAGTTATGTGTCATTTACTACTGATACATGATACCCTGTCGGCGATTTATACAAATTATTTGAATAAAAGTACACGTACTGTAAATAATATGATTAACAGTTGTAATACATTTAAATATATATATATATATATATATATATATATATATATATATATATATATATATATATATATATATATATATATATTTAGACAAATGGTATACACGTGTCTGACAGCGTGTATAATACTTTTATAAACGTAGTTCATTCGAAGCATCAAGTCAGTGCAGATGAATCCAGATTTGAAACACGTTCTTCTTTCGCATCGTTCAACGATACAGGTTAAAAGAAGATAGTATGTAGAGACGTATGTGAATGTTGAAAATTTATTAAAAATGATTCATAGTTTTGGAATCCTCTTTGTATAAAAATCCGAGTATATATTGTAGAGCCTTGAAGAAGACTATTGTATAGTCGAAACGTCGGCGAGAATAAAATTGTAATATTGACTGCTAGTCCGAAACTTTATTAATTCCATCCCTAACACAGTCGAACATCGTTTTATGAATAACAAACATAAACCATAAATCAGAGGTCCTAACAACTTTGAGAGTTGTTAGGACCTCTGGCATGGTTGATATGTTGAGTAATCTTGACTACTCTGTTTAACTTTCTCTTGTTGTACTACTGATGATGAGAACTCATTGAAATAAATATCTTTTTATTCTTTTAACGTAAAAATTAAATGTCGTGCGAAACCTGAACTGAAATCAACATTTACAATAAAACAAGTGTATCATATGAAGTATAAATAACAAAATCACACTGCTTTAAATTTAATCTTTGTAATTAATTAACATGCACGCAACATGTTTGCATTTGGCACCTTGGCCAGCCTCACAACTTCAAACACATTTCCATTGGGCTTCTAAATATATTTTTATATTATGTGGTGCTCCTTTTAAGTTTGAACTTTGTAAGCACAAACCATTAATTTCTACATAATTAGTTGTATTAATTTTATAGCCACAACAAATTATGTGTCCAGCTTGAAATGTTAACTAACCTAAAATTTACATTTCGTTCAACCATATGATGTGCAGTCCAATTTAAATAAATGTATATATCTGCTAAACTTATAAACATTTTTTTTTATATATTTCACTCTCAATCTGTATAACGCATATATAAAATAATAATGTTTTCCCTATTGGAATAAGTTCAGTGCTGCCATCTGTTATCCGTGGCTCATCCGAATTCCTTTCTAGTTATTGAATACACCTACTATTATTATTGTCAAGACTATTTTATAGAATGTTCAGGAAAGCCAATGCTTTTTGCAAATTTTTCCGGTTACCTCTACCAGGAAATATACATTTCTGGTTGTCTGTATGCAAACAACATTTGTTTGTTAGAATGTGTAATTATAACAAGTGTACATTCTGATCATTTTGAAAGCATAAAAAGGAAAAGATTGTTCTTTCATGAAGAAAATGAAAAGGAGAGCAATAATTACTTTTATCAGAGGCAGGTAGGAAGAAAAAACATATAATGCATAAAGTTTATTCCATTGGATTCCCAGGCCAGCGTTATCACTCGATACAAATTCATGAACAATGTTTCACCGCACAGTACACCGCAACACAATTCCATTCCGAAGGAAAGAATTATAGTTCCGAGTGCTTATTTGAAATTTTAATCATTTGGGCTATCAGTTTGTTAGTAGCGAGCGTGGAAGAAACGATGAATTGAACATGAGGCGAGTGACAGCATCTATAAAAGGTTTCTCAGGTTTCTCGGCCGCCTTGGATTAAAACAAATTAATGCCAGTCAATTGGCTAAAACACTCGTCGGTGGAGAGCGTTTCTGCGTCTGGCTCTGACTCCCTCTCTGATTGGCTACTTGTTGGATGCGATGGAGGATAGAAAAGAATCTCAAACGCGGAACCGATATCTTATCTGCCCTTGTGCTTAGGTAATGATAATGGATTGGCATTAATGGTAATTCATGAACACATTTTCACGTTTTGCTTTTTATTCTCTAGGGACTAAATATAAAAAATATATAACATAAAATGAAACACTGAATAGAAATAGAATATAATATTAATAAAACAAATATGTTAAAGTATTATAAACAGAAATTCCCAAAAATTTTCTTTTCTTCAAAAAATTTTTAATAACGCGTAATTTGATTATAAACATTTTGGCGCGAAAGTTGTGATGTCAGTGTCACTGCGACATATGAGGACACCGAAATACGCTCAAATCTTACACAAGCTTCAGTGTAGATGTCACTAGTTGTCATTCAAAGCATGACCAACTTTAATTGCGCTGCGCTTATTATGGCCGTTTCAATTCGTTGTTTTCCCATATAAAAATTTGTCGTAAGTTTTTTAGAGATTTGATACGGATGGTAATGGAATCTAGTTATTTTTATTTTAATCAGGAGGATAGTGTTAGTGTCCCTGATCCTCCTTGGTCTCTGCCAATGAAGTTCAGGTGTGCAAATATGCTGTCAGTTTAGCAAAGGTAAATACAAAATATTTGAATATTTATTTAATTTAATTTATTTATTTGTGACAAGATAATTTTTCAAAATGGTACAATGTTATGGCGTGCGTGGCGCCACTTAACGTACTCTCTCTGTAGTTTTCGTTTTTGTAATTTTAGTGACATTTGAGACGGCCATAATAAGCGTGGCGCAATTCAATGAAGTTGGCCAAGTCCATAGCAAATGTCAATTGTGTCTTTATCTGATCTGTAGTGACGTAAGCGTTATTAGTTCGTGCTAGTTTCTATAAAAATTGTAATGGAGGGTTATACAGAGGCGTATTTTCGTGTTGCCAACTATTGATATTTTCCTTGAATTACGATGAAATACACCCGTGTGACTCAGTCTTAGATCATATAACTTAACTAGATACGAGTTAAGTTATATGATCTAAGGACTCACTCAGTTGCTATAATACAAACAAATCGCTGTCATGGTCATGGTGCCAAATACGAAGTGAGTGTATGGCCTTTGGCCATCCGAAACATTGAATAGGGGATTACAGCTCAATCGAATTAAGAGAAATTAGTAAAAAATAATGAAAGTAGATGCTTAATAATGAATATTAATAAAGAAATAAAATGATATAATTGGAATACTTGGGAAATAATGGCGTTTTTGTTTTAGCAGCTCGTCACTCATATGAAATCCATATATATTATTTTGATTGGCGACTCAAAGACCACCTATAAATATATAACGAATACCGAGTTAGGGGGTGGAGTCTATTACCAATGTAAGTAGACAAATTCAAATAGCGGATACGAGATAATACTCCATTGCATGTATGCATAGAAAAATATTATAATATGTATTTTATTTTCATTTATTTACGTTCATAATTCATATGCAATAAGTAATTTGTAAAAAACTTGTAGCCTTGGACGGACTAACGTCAATTTTACGTATTTAAAAATATATTAGAGTAGAAAATTAATAAAAAACACAAAAAAGGCAACTGGTTTGGTTTTGACTGATAGTTAAAAAGAATGCAATTGTTTATTTTTCTGTCATAATCCATGGCTGTCTAGTCTAAAAGTCACAGTAACTTTATTATTAATTTTTACATTTTGCGTTCTTAATGAAGTCAATACGATACGCAATTGCGTATCGTAATGACCTTCATTTCGATACGCAATTTTTTGTTTTAGACGGTTGGTACTAGATGACGTTCCTTTAACCCATTTTTACCTAATTTATTTTTAGTTAATTGACAATTCATTTTAATAATGTCGAAATTATTAGTATTTTTTTTATTTAGGGAAGATTATTTACATGAAAATGTACAAATGGTTACAAATATAATCACAAATTAAGTAAGTAAATGTTATTGTACAAGGCGCAAAATATAAAAAATAGTATAAAGAAGTCATTTTATAAGGCTTTCTTTCGCACTTGTCAATTAGAAAACTCGCTAAGTTTTAAATCAAATAGAATTAAGGTGGCTGAAGGGAGAGGCGCAGGAAAGATGGCATGGAGACAGCATTTCTATTGAGACTTGTCCAATGTCAGAATTTCCAAATGATGATGATGATACTACGGTCACGATACAATCATTGAGAATAAGAAAATCAGGTAGGCCGTGAAAAAAGTGCACTTTAATTTTAAGTAGGTAATTATTTTTCTTTTCATAGGAAATTAAGTTGTTAGAACTTAACTAATCAATGTTTTAAAGTATTGTTGTGAGTGAAAATATGGAATTAACCAGAAAGCATTTTCCTCAGTTTTAGGCAAAAAATAAGGTGATTGAAAAATAGAGACAAATATCTATTTTCTGTATTATTAATTTTAGACATATACTTTCCGTAAATATAAAAATATGTGTACCATTCCATTTAAAAAATCAACGAAGATTTCGCTTCCGGTGGCATTCAACTACGCGCGCAACTTTGTAATTTCAACTATAGGTCTAATATCATTAATAAAGAAAATAGTTACTTGTCCCTATTTTTTAATCACCTGTATATACAGGCTGTCCATTTTGTTGTTCCCGCCTGAAAATTCATGAATAGGCAACCCATTTTACTTTTCATAAGTGACTTCGTTTTTAAATTATTTTTACTCGTACCTAATGTGATTATTCGATTTAAAGTATGTACTAATAATTTACACGAAGTGGCTAGTGAAATGTGTTCTGTGTTGCCGATTCTTAAACTTTCAGGCGGGAACAGATAAAATGGGCATCCTGAATATGCATATAAAAGTAATAGAACATCCGCCATACTTATCTGATTTGGCAATGTGCGAGATTTGGTATTTTTTTAGACTTATTTAAAATTTACAGGATAAAATGTTTTCGTCTGTGAAGAAGAAACTAAATTCATGATTATTTTGAAAGCAAAGAAGATTGTTTGTGAGCTTTTGAGAAGTAGAACGAGAGAATAGTGAAGTGTATTCTTGTTGAAGAAATGTACATTGAACATATATAAATAATACTAGAATACTAGAACGCGATGTATGTAGATTAGAGAAGAGACCTGTTAATGATTTACATAATATGAATTAATATGCGAAATCGCTAAAAAAACTATTCCGTTTATTCCGTGCGATGCGAATAAAATAAGTGTACTTTTACTCTGTATATCACAATATTTTTAATACCTACATAACTACGATCTATGATGCACATACAATTTTTTAAAAAAATTATAATATACATTTGATTTAAAAAAGTCCTTTACTTACATAGGTAGTGGTAGGTAGCGCACAAATGTAAATACCGAGCAGCAAAACAGCGACAAAGATTTCTCTATGTCGTCCAAGTGTTCGCGGATATTCGTCGCATAACGCTGTTATCATAGCTTCAAGTCCCCCAAAAGTGCTATCCAATCCAAGAGTGATAAGCATCAAGAAGAATATTATTGACCAGAATACACTGCCGGACATTGTTGCAATCGCTTCTGGGTAAACAATAAATACCAACCCTGGACCTGCACAAAACAAAGGATATCAAAATTATTGCTTAAAGATATCTATGTTAAACACACGAAAGTATATTTTATCTACAAACATTATTAAAAGGAGATTTCAATATGATTATGGAACCGGGTGTAAAGATATAAATGTTATTTTGCTAAGATAGATAAAAAAGTTGACTTTCGAACGCCATGATGTGATGATACAGAACTTTATTATAAAAAAATGTTACGTGTACTTCTGGTTGCAGACATCAACTAGTTGCTGCCTGAACGTATATTTATCTAGTAAGTGTATTTTTTTTTTCAAGTATGTATTACGTTTGTATTAAATTTGGTACCTACCTAAAATGTACAATTATACATATTCAACTTCAATTTCAGAAAAAGTAACTTAAATTTCAGAAAATTAAAATTCAATTTCGGAAAAAGTAACTTTATTTTTAGAAAAAGTAAATTCAATTTCGGCAAATGTAACTTCAATTTCAGAAAAATTATATCAAAATTAGTGTTTCACGAGAGCCTTGCATTTTTCTTGTTCTTGCAGAAAATGCATGACAAGAACAAGACAAGAGTTACATAATTCGTTGCAAGACAAGACATGAATCTGTATTGCAAGAGAAATGCAAGAATAGATTTTCTAATATTTACTTGCATTCTTGCAATATTATATTATAATTTAAATATATCTATAGTTTATTACTATAGTTTTTTATGATGAGTTTTAGAAACATATTAATTTTATGCCAAATGATTAGGTAGTATGATTGGTTGAGGTCCAAATCCATAGGCTCGGCAGTTTTGTTTAAAACTGGGAGTAAATTACACTCGGTAATGAAGCATATATTTTGGGTCGTTAATTTAAAAATATAATTTTGTAGGAATTTCTCATTGTATTTAATGGCGATTCAATGAAAAAAACCCATATTTTAATTAAAAATTGTAATGGGCTATATGACTATTGTCGAATTGATGGAAATAACGTATAAAAATTAGCCATTGTGGGCATTGTGACTACCAATAATAATGATAAAAACTATACATTGTCTTATAATTTCACGGAAATTAGTATTTGAAATTGAAATTTATGTAACGGCGCCATATCACTGACGTCATGTAAGAGAATAAGAGAGCAATTTACAAAGCTAAAAATGGGAATTTAATGAATCGAATTCTTTCACTTAATGATATCGAATAAATGTTCTCAATGATAAATTAGTCAAAATTATTAATGAAACAATGTATAAGATATCAATATAGGCAACTCATAGAATAATATAAAAATATTTTGATATTACACAACAGATTGTTTTGGTGTAAATTTGTCATATATGACATTGACACTTCATCATATGACATTGACCTCCAAACTATAAGACTCATAAGGTTTTCGAAAGCTGTTTACATACATCATTTTAAAAATGAAACCTGGGTTCTTAAAAGCAGATTCTAGTAATTTGCCAAATGTAGATTGATGATTTTTATCGAATGAGTTCTAATTTTCCTGCGTGACGTCACATATCCCCTCTCCAAAAATTTATTGTTTTTCTCCGGAATTAACAATAATTGAGCGATTTAAAATAATATGGGTATTTGTATTTTTTGTAAAGAATCATTAAATGGAAGACAAAAAATTGGTCATATAGCCCATTTGTATATAAAATAATATGAATAGAGAAAAATTAATATTGTGTACGGTGCTGAACAATTCTTTGGTCAGCAGAACAGAGTGATGACGCAGCCGGCTTGTTCTTAATGTGTAACCCTAAGCGAAAACATGCAGATAAGATTTTTGTTTGCAAGAGTAACGCAAGACAAAAGTTATTTAAATTTCTTGTCATGTTTTGCAAAACAAGACAAGAAGTAGCCTAGCAAGACAAGAAATCTTGTCTTGTGAAACACTAATTAAAATATCATTTATTTACCTTTTCCGAAATTGAATTTACTTTTTCTGAAATTGAAGTTATCTTTTCTGAAAATGAAGTTGAAAAGGTATAGACCATTTCAACCACATTTACACATACTCATAAACTTCCAAGACTTATAGCCTTGTTCTCAAACAAAATTATGTACGTTGGCACTCCAAATTTAATCTAAAAGCAATAATAAAAAAAATCGAATTATGACCTATCGTCCAGGCAGTAAATAAAATGTTACGTAATATTCGTATTTTATTGTTCAAAGAGTTGGACCACTTCGCTGCGCGTCATGTCTCAAACTCCCTTTACAAAATAAAATGATACTTTAACCACTTGTGCATAAATAACAATTTTAATTCAATAACAATTTAATACGAGAACTATTTTTTCCTTACCTTCTAGGCCGACATCCTGTATATTTTTATGTTGTACATGCGCCATATACCCCAAAACCGAAAATATGACAAACCCCGCCAAGAAGCTTGTAAGACAATTAATCGAGCTTGTAAGGATAGCATCTCTGTAGCAATTATTGTCGAACTTATTGTAACTGGACAGCGCTAGTAACGTTCCAAAGCCAGGGCCCAGAGAGAAGAATATCTGCGATGCTGCGTCTATCCACACCTTGGACGTCATAAGCTTACTCCACTCCGGCATGAGGTAGTAGTAGATGCCTTGCGCTGCACCTGGGAGAGTTACTCCACGGACTAGAAGGATGATGAGGACGATATATGGCGCCAACGCAGTGATCCACACCGCCTGAGAAACATGCATTTGTTATAATTCAATATAACCAAATACAAATTAATTATTTATTTTGTATTTTGGTGGTGCTGAAAGGGACAATGTCCGTTTTGCCAATTTTCGAGAAACAGCAAAGTTATTATTTCAATTTTTAAAAATTCTCGTATAACAGTGTATATGAAATTATTTTTAAAATATTAGAAATTATAACTTTATTTTAGTCATGTTTAGAAATTAATTAATAGTGTTAAATTTAGTCTCATGTTTTTGGATTTTTTACTAGTATTTATATGAGTATATTACTCAAAATTGCCAATTTTGGACATTGGCCTTTTTAGCACCAAGGTACAGAATTTATAACCAGCTCTAAGCACATATAGTTTAATTTTTTTTAAAGAAGTCCGATCACAAGGTCATCTGTAACGAACGAATTAACAAATTGGTAAACATTTATCTCTCTCATTTGCAATGATAAGAAGCAAGTGCGATAAGGATGGATGTAACACGCTTATCTGTCAAAAATTCATATTGTTCCGAGTAAGTTACGAATTGCTTTTTTAAAACTATGTTCGTTGTAGTCTATACTGTCGTTGTAACGTAAGTTCATTTATTAATTCAGATATATTACTGACACTGACATTGTAGGCGCGTTTTTTTTCCATCGAAGTATAATGTGCATTAATATCAATTTCATCAATCCGTTTATTTATTCAGCGGTTAATTGTAGATGAAATTTATTGCACCGTTTCTAATTTCAGCGCTTTACTCATCAGACTTTCATCGGTTCAATCAATACACCTATAAAACTAAAATATGTTGCTGGTGGGAGTGAGATTTGTAAAACTGACATTGGACGAGTGCAGACATATATATCTGCATATAGCTGCACTTGTCTGTAAGAATAGCTCTGCGCAAGCGCCGGATTGCTTTGATTTTATTGGCGTAGAACGAGAAAGAGGAACTAGCGGGAGGGAAATTCTTACACTAACTGACAAGGATAAACAATAATATTTGTAGCAGACTTCTCTTAAGTGAGAGATAGGGCATCAGTAGCCAGACGCGTAAACTTTTAATTTTGGCTGTGGGTGCACTATTTTTATTTTAGATAAGTGTATATATTTTTATAAATGCAAAGTAAAAATGGCATAGTTAATTTATTATGCACATATTAAATTATACGTATATATGGCTTAACCACAGACTCCTGGTCCCAAAACAACATGATTTAACTAAATTTATCTATATCCGAAAGTGTCCCATTTAGCAAATTCTGCTTCAAAGTGCTTCTAAAAAAATAATTTTGTTTATAATACTAACGCTTTGTCCAATTTGAATGAAATTTTGGTATGATAATACATATGGACATAAGACATCTTTTCAGATGATATTTTTTGTTACTATTAGTGATCCACTATTCTATGTAATTTAGGTGTCACGACCATGATTAGTTCATAACTTTTTTTTAATCGACCGACATTATTACTACATATGAAATATAATTAAACTGTTAGGGCAAAGTTACTGGGGATTAGGGATGGGTAAAAATCAAGAGAATATCAATCTAGCGAATCGATACGAATCGAATCTTTTAATATCGATCTACCATCAGATCTAGATGCAAAATATCGATCTGCAATAAATAGATTACTTACAAAATTGAATTTCAGTTATACTGAGATGTTATAAAAAGGCAACGTTGTAAATTAAAATGGTTTAATTATTATAATTCAGATAATACAACACAAACATGATAAATTGCCACAGACCATAGACCAGAGAACGACAGGAAGAAGTGAAATAGTCAAGTCAAAAGTAAATCTAAAGTATAGATTATAACCGTACCAAGCTAAGAAATGATACAAAATTATATTTTAACGACTTTTAATAAAAAAAGATCGATTCGTTCAGTGAAGGTAAATACCGAAAATACAACTTTCGATCGATATTTTTAAAAATTGGTTCAGAATCGTGGATCCCTACTGTGGGTGCTGCGCACCCACACTTTTACTTCCTGTGGGTGCGCGTGCGTCCGTGCACCCACGTAGTTTACGCCCCTGTCAGTAGCATATTTTAGTTTTATAGGAATATTGTTCAATCGTACTTGAGATTCGATGGATTGATGGTGCCGATGGTGGGGGAATCATATGTTTTCTTGTCATTGTTATTTAAATTCAGTTTTTTTATATACATTTGAAAATAAATAAGATAGGAAAATTATGTATCTACGAGTACCTATATCTTCTTAAACAGCCTTTTCTGGAAATATCTTTATATTAAAATTGATACGAGAAAAGCAGAAATTTACATATTTATCTCTCAGCCCACCTCATTAATGTGCTGGCCCACCTGCTGGCCCATCCAAAAAATTTAAAGATATTTAGTTTATTTCATAAAAGAGATAATAATTTTAGAACGTACGTGTAATACAATGTGTGTGGATGTACAACGTACATTGCAGAATAAACATTTTAGATTGTATGTGAGCCTACTACCAAAAATAAGAAGGGTAATATGTCTTTCCGTGGAAAAAAATTAAAGTAACTATTTTCCAAGAAATCGCCCCAATTCTGTAACAAAATTATTCTTTCTTAGCAACATTGCTATAGCAAGTAATCAATAATAATTGCAAACACTGAATAAAACATGACACGTTACATTTGTTTCTATTGAAATTGATTAGAATTTTCAAAAATTTTGCTAGTATTTAACAACTTTTTTACAGAACTGAGATGAATGTTGATTAATATGTAGCTAATTAATTTAGCGGATGAACCATACTGGACAAGCCAGAGATATTTGTAATATGGAAGTGTATAAGAAAAATATCTGGACTAATAATAGATATTATACCAACTATTTCTGATGAATACACAAAACTGAAATTACTGTACAAAAATTAAAATATGTTCAATTAGCGTTTACGATAAATTTTATATGGAATACAGGAAATTGATAATTCCTTATTACATTATATATTAATTTTTGTTTATTTTGTTTTACCGTTTCTATGCTGCTATCTATATTATGGTGATATGTAATTTATTTTTATTGTAATACTGTTCTTATGATATAAGTATGGCCCACTCAGATTTTTCATTGGCCCACATTTGGCCCACCCAGAAAATAATCCTAGTTACGTCCCTGACAGAAAAATACACTGATGCAACAGCCCCTCGCCAATTTGGAAAACGGCGACATATTTTGGTTTTTGATATTTTTCTTGAAAACAGTGATCCGTATCGAAATTTTATACAAAACAAGATTCTTATATTTTTTAACTAGGATGAACGGTTAAAGAGTTAAATTAGATTTTCCGTATTGCAAAATAACGAAAAGTATTTATACCGAGACTCATACCTGCACTGAGAAATATTTTTTCTTTCCCTATATACAGGGTTAGTCACGGAAGAGTTATTTTGAAAGTCCGTTTGTTTGCAACCCAAAATACTAATGACAACAGACCATATTTAATTGTTTAATGTAAAAATGATAGAACCATCACCAGACAGGCAAAGCAATCGTGAATTAATATTCAATTTTTTTAAGAGAGGAAGTTAGACGCTGTTGCAAATTGTATTTCGAGTTGCACACAAACGGACTTTGAAAGTAACTCTCCCGTGACTAATCATGTATACCTACGGTATTAGACAAAAATAAAGCGATTCTGTAGAACTCAAAAGAAAAAATCTCTGTATTTTAAATATCCAAAATATTTTCAAAAAAAATTCATTCAGATTAAGATTCTGTGATTGTTCGCGAGTTATGGACACAAATCGTTTCTTTTCTAATTTTTGTACCTATATAATCTAAACAAAATTTTAATAAATGAGGGGCGCATTTACAATTTTCGCCTGGGTTGCTCAAAACAATAAGAATACTCGATTACAATAATGAAATTGATTAAACACACAATAAATTTATTTTAATAATTGTTACTATGCCAGTCAAGGCTTCATTTAATTTAAAGAATATATTCCTCTTTATATAATATCCCATCTGTTTATTAAAAAATTCTTGATTAAAATAAAGAAAATTTGATTACAACAATAAAACCTCGATTACAACAATGAAAGTTCTTAAATTTGCCGAACAATCAATAATGATTATAGGCTATTGGAAATAAGCAATATAAACCAGAGGAGGGAGGTTCAAACCTTTCTTATTGTTTCGAGTGTTCCACTGAAGAACCAAGAAAATGCGTTTTGTTGAAAGGTGTGAATCAGATATCTATGTATCGTTCTTTCCAGAAAAAATATAACAACCCAAAATTGATTAAAATAGCTATACACCGTAGAAACACAGATGTGAAGTCAACAACAGCAACGACATTTGTCTCTGAACAGTTCACTTGTAAAGAACACTGGTTTTTTCTATGGAGACAAAATAACAGCAGAATTCCTTCTGGCTCAGAGAAAGAAGAAGCAAAAAAGAAATACTGTATATACTGTGGAAAAGATGTATCTGAATGAAACAATATTAAGAGCAGAGGAAAACGAGGTGACGAATCGGCTCTTAAAATAAAAGAGAGTATTTCTGAGAACACAGTTTTGGTACCACTTGATGCGAGATACCGCCGATTTTGCCAAAAGAAACTCTACTTTCCCACATCTCGAAGAGAACTCTGAAGAGTGTCAGTTTTCCCTGGATGATCTCATCGACCTCTTTTGAGTCCATTTAAAGAATGGAGAGGGAGTAATTTTCACAACATATAGGCTGCATGGTCAAAATTCACTCACAGCAACACAATATTGATAAAATTAGATTTTGAAAAAAATGGAAACCTAGGAAACTATTGGGCTTACAGAGACCAATCTGTTTTCATATTGTGGCAAATTTAGTCTACTTTAAAAGGGTACTGAACAGTTATCAAAAAGTAGTCCTTAGACAAAATCGACAAAAACTGAAAAAGGTCGAAAATTTACCAGTTTTCTGGATTTTTGACAAAGTTGAGTTCAGCTTCAGAGGTAGAAAACTTGGATTATTCATTGGGTCAACATCAACGACCAAATATAACTAGACAAAACATTCCCTATCACTGTTCACTGAATATTTTGATTTCGGCTGGCCAGACAGAGAAACTAGAGATAGGGATATGTCTTGTCCAGTTCGAGTATTTCTCACTAGAGGTCACGTAGAGTGTCAATGTATAGTCACGTATAGTCTAGTGTTTAGTTTGAACATTGCTCACTAGAGGTTACTTAGAAGCATGTGTATTTTGTAGTTGTAGTGGTTTTCTGAGTGACACGTTGGTTTTTCTTTAATATTAAACCTTATAAATTATTTAATGTTAACCTTAAATGTTAACCACGAAATTTTAAATAAGAACACTTGCGCCTCTAGAGAATAATCCTCCACTAGACAAGATATATCTCTATCTCTAGTTTCTCTGTCTGGCCAGCCGAAATCAAAAGAAACCAAATGAAGTTTTGTCTGGTTATATTTGGTCGTTGGGTCAACATCATAAACAACTCAGCAAAAAATCAAAACTACCAGATTTGATGTATGGTTCCATGTATAAGGTTACTGGATTAATACGAGATCCCACTTTAGATTGTTTACAAACCAGGCAAGTCGTAGTTTAATATAGTTTCCACATATCTAATATCTCAAATCTGAATATATATGGATATTTTTAAGTGTCCTATTTTTTTTCAGGGAAGCGAATATCACAATCATAACAGTTTCTCAACATACGTAATAAAAAAAAAAAATGGTTATAATTGCAAATAACTGACGGTTGTATTTTAAAGTAGGTATGTTAAATTATTAGAATCTAAGCAGGCATATGCATATACACATAAAATAGTAGTACCTACGTGTTTTAATAACTTTGGAACTAAGTTATTATCCACTGTATCAACTCATAACGTATTTACAACTTTCAAATATATCAACATCATTTTTAAACAAATTATAAAAGTTTAAGGGAGAAAGTTTATTTTGTTTGTTTTGTAGTTTTAAAAATTCAACGCATCTTACGACAGACATTAAATGTTACTTTGTGTATTCATGGTAATCTAAAGCAAATGTTTCGCGTGCTTTCAACATTGCTGACATAATTTAAAGCTTTAAGGTGATGCGCTGGCGCTGGCACAAAGACACTATTCAGTGAATATTTTATTTCTTAAGATACGAATTAGAAAGTGATTAAAAAAAAATCTGATGTGGACCACACGACTTCCTTGTACGCAAGACCAATATGAAGATTAAGTATAGACCCAATTATAAAATTGCACGTGTTTGACGTAATTTGACATTAACACCTATTTTTTATTTTTTTGTTATTTTTTGTCCTAATCCATAGCAAGCTTCATTACAAAAACCAAAAAGTATATAAGTTTTAAATTTACATATCTCGCTTATACAAAGGGCTAATTTAATAATACTTGTGGTGCGATTATGGTCACTTCTGTAAATATTGCTAAATTTAAATTTAAATAGCTCTTTAAACCTGAAACATAAATTATTTATCTTTGTCTTATTATGGTCAAACAAATTTAAAAAGTTTATTTAAAGAATGAAAGGCAGTTATGCAACCAACTTCACTATTTACGAACTGTCAAAAATTGAAATGTTTTGTTTGGTTAGAATTTTTTTATAAGACGGAGATTGACGGAGACGAAGATACGAATGTAAATAACATGTGTAGTACAAAGTAAGTTTCCATATAAATAAAATAAATAGTTGTGTTATTCATTTAATATTAATTTCCATGTATGAACTAGTATTGCGCCAAAAAAAACTCCGCATCACGTCCCGCAATTTGTAAACAATTCATATTTATTTACTACAATAATTTGATTTTGTAGTAAATAAATATGAATTGTTGTATTCTTTGTATTCTTTAAAATGTTAAGGCAGAAATTATATCTTACAGCTCATTTTACAGAATAATAATTTTGATTACAACAATAAAATTATTGATTACAATAAAACAAAATTGAATACATGAAAATAACTAATAACATAAATAATCCTGTATGTATTTTAGTTATCAATTTTTGACGCCCTTCTTAATTTGCCATCCGAAGGAAATGTGTAAGCTGCCTAAGACCTTGGCAGTCGTTTTATCTCAAAATTATATGTAACATAAAATGAAAATGTCGAGAGACAGAGACATTGTCCTAGTCACAACATTTTTTTTATGTGAGAATTAAAATCTGTCAATTCGATGGCGCAGGTGCTTAGATGTTCAGGGAAACTTGAAACTATATAGAAAAATAACTAACTGAATAAAGAGTTTTTAAAAAAGCCGGTTTATATTTGATTGACCCACGTATATTTTTATTTTCGCGCTAAAATTACCGAATATCATCTTCTTCACAAATCATTTGTAGAAATTTGGTATGAAATCCATATTAAAACAATTTTTTGAATGAAGTAAACATTAATATAACCTCAAATTTAGTGTTAAGGCGAATATTTTGGGGATGTAAAGTTACAGAGGAATTTACAGTAAAATTTAATTTTAAATTGTGACCATAATAACTTTGAGATTTAAATTATGTTACCTTGGTACTTACAGAGTTAAATTTATAAATTTATTGACCATAATCGCACCATAAATGTGCTAGACGCAGAATTTAATTCTCTAAAACTCTTATTTGAAGCATTTATTTCTAAAATCAAAATGAAACCATTTTATTCAAGAAAAAGTGTTAACTTCAGGTAATATATCACTTCCGGTTAGCCTGTTTTAACCAAAATCTGATATGTTATTCCAATTGATATAAAAGTCTTAACCAAATTTGAAACGTTTTGGATTATATTTTAATACAGTTTTTCATTAAAATCTATTATAGGCTTCAAATAAAGTACCATTTCTGGAAATTATGTAATGACCAAAAAGGGAGGTGCACAACTAGATGTTATAGAAGTCCTAAATACAAAATTTCAACTTTCTACGGCTTACCGTTTTTGAGTTATGCGAGATACGTACGTACGTACGTACATACAGACGTCACGACGAAATTAGTCAGAATGGATTCAGGGATGGTCAAAATGGATATTTCCGTTGAAATCTCAAAACCGAAATTTTTCGCGATTACAATACTTCCTTTACTTCGTACAAGGAAGTAAAAAGTTATAAAGTATTGTTACTAACCGCGTCGCCTCTCAGATTTGCTATTAATTACATATTTATTTTTCCCTTTTAGAGTTGTTTGTCAATCTAAAAAAATATCATATGCCGGAAGTAAGATTAAATTTCGCGTCAATTTGAGTACTGTGATCTTGGTAGCGGTAGCGGCAGAGCGCGACATGTTGTTATGTTCATGTTACATTATGTGTTATGACGACGTTATGGCCGACTGTTGTGTGTTTATGTATTGACGAGAATTAAAGTTATATATTTCTACAATTATTATTGCCATCTTGTTAAATAACCCCTACACATAATATTCTATTAATATAAACAAAAATTGAAATTTAAAATAATGAATATAAAATAGTAAGTGTCTAAATGTACATCGGGTAAGTATTATATACGCACAAATAAATCCTGCCTAATACAATTAAAAGCGAAGCGGCATGCAGTGGCGTAACAATGCAGCCATGGGCGTGTGTTCCCGAGTCAATCCGGGCCCCTATGTAGATAAGAAAATAATTTTACTGATCCCATAATAGGACACTTTAAAAATACTTTTTAAAATAAAATTTAATTCAAAAACAAAAAATATTACAAAAAAATAAACATGAAACCAAGACAATATTGTACGTTTATGTCGACAGCTTCTACCGATTTCTATTTTTGCCAAGAGTTGATATTAGTGTTTTTGGCTTACGCGGTGTCAGTGCGTACTACGTGCTCTGTGTGACGTAAATACATGGAATCAGTTTCGACCCTAACCATTCTAATGCAATGCAAGTTTAAGTTGAAAACGAGACCTAAATGAGTGCAAGTCTGAGAGCCTGTTGGTTTTGGAATTTCAAGGAAGTACTCCTTTGTACCCGAAAAGTATCTTTGAACTGAAAACGAAAATAATTTTATATCAAATACTCATATACAATTATTTGTATATTTATGTACAACATAAAGTTTTATTATTTGATTTAATAACTCTTCATCACTATCTGACCTTGAAGAACTTTCTAATAATTCCTGGCAATTGTCAATATGATTTTATTTTTAGAAGCCATATTATTTGCACTGATATTCGTGCAATTGCTCCTGTAGTCGGTGTACCAAGTGCAATTTCACGACAAGCCGAAAACGCTATCACGAAGAAAATGTAAACATACTATCTGACATTGAAGAACTTTCTAATAATTCCTGGCAATTGTCAATATGATTTTATTTTTAGAAGCCATATTATTTGCACTGATATTCGTGTAATTGCTCCTGTAGTCGGTGTACAAAAGTGCACTTTCACGACAAGCTGAAAACGCTATCACAAAGAAAGTGTAAACATATAAGTACGATGAAAACAAAACGAGAACTTAGTGCGCACTGAAATTAGAAGCTGAAAAGGCTATATGTTAGATACATCTATTGTTCTGGCAATTTCGTATTCTATTAAAATAATAGATGTCTGATAATGATAATCGTTGTTGTCCTGTAGTATTCCTTAATTATTTTTTTACTAATTTTTATTTTGAAGAGGATCTTTCTGTTGAAAGAAGTAAGGTCATTTAATATATTTGGAACATGTGGCTCTATTAAAATAAAAATATCCCTTGAGGCACCGGGCCCGTGTTTCGCGGAACACCGGTAGTTACGCCACTGGCAGCATGTAACGAAACGATTGAAAAGTTACTTTCAGCCTTTCGGTAGATTTTACCTGCATAACTGATAAAATCTGCCGAAAATTATGTTAAGCTCTAAGACCGAAAACGCTCAATAAGCGAAAAAAAAAAACATCCAAAACAGCGTTGTGGATTTATCTAAATTACTAAACTTACAAAGACCGAAATTTATTTGTTATATTTTCAAACAAACCGTAACGTAACCTATAACTTAAAACCTAACGTACAAACTCACACCATATGGTCCGTATGTATTTGTTAATTTTCTAAACATTTTTTTACATAATCTAATCTAACCCACAAATACTGTCACATACTTTATGTGATTTTGGTTTTTGTTCATTTTAAACTAACCCAGGATGCCAGGATGCGTTGTGACTGTGGGATTCGCTTATTGAGCGTTTTCGGTAGATATGTCTCTGTTGAAAGTTCTTATTGCATAGAAAATGTATATGTATAATAACATTCGCATTCGGAAATTTTTTAATCCAACGCTTCTACAAATTCATCATGTGACTCGAAAACGTCTCCGCGAGCTTCTCCGAATTTTATGTCTTTTACTTATTCCATTTTTTAGTAGATACATCATGTGTGCACTTTGATTTTACTTAAATATAATACTTTATTGCGACAAAAAATATTTTGGCCAATTAAATTCATTTGTTTCAAATTTCAGATACAGGATATACAGGTTGCATCTGGACTAGTGTAAAAGAAATGAAATCATTTTGAGTAAAAAATGTCATATAAACATAGGGTTCTATTCCTTTTGGTTACGGAATTACAAGAGACTAAGAGACCTATGTCCGTGACATTTTTTTTACTGAAAACGATCTCAGGCATACACTATTAATTTTGTTACATTATAACATATATATATATATATATATATATATATATATATATATATATATATATATATATATATATATATATATATATATATATATATATATACAGTCCTTTAACACCTATCTAACTTTTTATTTGAAACATATTTCTAGATTACTAATTGTTTAAGAGTTATTTGGAAATAGGCGCACCAGGGCCCTGTTTCATAAAACTTCTACACTAGTAAATTACCACTGTAGAACTTGTCAAACGAATAATTTGACAAGTTTCTGTTTCAAAAACCTACAAGTGTAAATTACAAGTGACAAGTAAACTAGTTCGTTTCTACAAGTGTATTTTTGCAGTTTACATGTGTAGCGTTTCAAAAAATATTTACTGGTTTTTACTACTAGTATTTTACAAGTGAACAGTAACCATGAATGAAAGATTGGTCATTTGAAAATTACAAGTTGACAATTGAATTCTTTATGACAATTAATTATAGGAGTTTTCTTATGTAATGTAAAAAACATGTGGTCCAGTGATTCAAAAGCGGAAGATGTTCATGTTCATTTTCGACGGGCTAGAATTTTTATAAGAAAATTGTGCTATGAATATATTGAACAAAAGTATGAACGATTTGCAAGGGTTGAATGCCTTGGTTGAATGACAAAATGTGTATAAAATTAAATTATTTTAAAACGCATACTTTTTAATGCGATTAAAATATATATTTAAGGCAAAGGTGGCTGGTTTCAAACTTGTCAACTTGTAAAAATACACTAGTAATATTGGAAAGCTGACAAGTAGTCAAAAATTATTCTTGAAACAGAAATTACTAGAACTTGTCACTTGTACACTTGTCACTTGTAGCTTGTCGGCTAGTAATTTTTATGAAACAGGCCCCTGATGTCCCATTTAGTTTCCGAGATCCGGGTAATGGACTTCGAAATCCGGACACATGTATAATACTGCCGCTGCCGGCAGTCGTTATTTAGTCACTTTGTATAAAATATTAATTATAAAGTATTTATAAAGATGAATGGTAGAACACTCAAATAATAAATGAATAGTTGTGATTAATGATTGTGTTATTTAAATTAATGATAATGATACCTTAGAAACCTATCAAAGCAAGTAAGGTTTTCAATTAAAAGTTGAGTGAATGTTTAAAAAGAGGCAAATAATATTTCGTCAATATTTCGCCATGAGACATTGAAGCAATGATGAGCGTGTTGCGTGCATGAAGCCTGACCTTCAGCCCTCAACAAAGTTGAAAGACATCTTTTACATTGTCACGCTATTTGTCGAATAACTACCCTCGTTTTTACTTTTCACTCATTATTTTTGCACTATGTTCGGTGCTATTAATATAATGTGATATATTTGGAATACGGGAAAATTATGTTCGTGTTTAAGTGAACATAAAACAAATTAATGCCTTCATTTTAATAGGCTTTGTTGTCAATTACATTGCTATAAATATATTTTAGGTTAAGGTTAAGATTTTATAGGTATGTTTTTTTTTTATTTTTTATTTTTATTTTATTTGGGAAGCCAACGGATTTTATATTCAATAATAGGTTTCCACACCAATACATAAACAATTTACAATATTATTACAATAACGTAATCAATATAATATAAATATAAACATAAACATAAATATGAACATGCCTTTAATAACATCTATGTTTGTGGTACTTAAGTAACATATTTTTGTTCAAAATATATCACTGTGGTTTAAAGCGGATTTAAATTGTGCTATTGATAATGATAAGATATCTAATTCCTGACAGTTCCTATTGTATGTATCCATAATTCTGTTTAGAGTTGAATTTTTGTAATTATTTGAATTACACTTTGCAATATAAAATAAATTTTTATTTATTGTGTTAGATTGTGCATCATGAAAATTCAAATTATTTATAATATCATTCTCAGTACAGTATATTACTAGATTATCAAGTTCTTTCTGTAGTAGATGACAATCGTTGATAGACTCTATACATTTATATATTTTTAAATCATCTGCATACAGAAGGAAGTTACAAAAATGAAAATAGTTAGATATGGAGTTAATGTATACATTGAAAAGTACGGGACCTAAATGTGACCCTTGAGGTACTCCAGAAGTTACTTTAATAATGCGTGATGTGAAACCATTAACATATACTAACTGAGAACGATTTTTAATATATGAATCAATCCACCGCAGAAGAGAACCGTGAACACCGTAAGATTCCAGCTTTTTTATAAGTAAGGAATGATTGACTCTATCAAAGCTTTGCTGAAATTAGTGTACACAACGTCAACTTGTTTTTTATTATCTAAGCACTTGCCGACATACTCACTGAATGGAATAAGATTATTTAAGACAGATTTTTTGCTACAGAAACCCGTTTGTTTAGATGTTATTATGGTGTTAAAGTCAGATTGTATTTGATTGATAACTAAAAGTTCGAAGATTTTACCAAAAGCTGATAAAATGGAAATGGGTCTGTAATTAGCAATGTTTCTTTTATCACCAGATTTGTGAATAGGTGTAATATGGGATAGTTTCCATATTTCGGGAAATACTCCTGTCCTAAGTGACTGGTTAAATAGTAAGAATAATGGCCTTGACAGATAATGCGCACACGTTCTTATAAAACGAGGATGTATTTTGTCAGGTCCGCATCCCTTATTAATGTTTGTAGAAGTTAAACAATGTAGGATATCTGCTTCTTGAATTATTATGCTTCCTATGTTAAAGTTTGATGATATATAGGATGTGTCATTATTATTTTGCTGCGTTGTGTACACTGATTCAAAATATGTTGCAAAAAGATCACTGATATCATTACCGGATAGGGCAGTATCATTGTTAAGGTACATAGAATTAGGAAGGCTGTTATTCTTGCGTAGGGTTTTTGTGTGTTGCCAGAAATATTTAACATTAGTGTTAATATTATTTTCAATATATTTAATGTAGTTACGATGATCTTGTTGCATTATAATTTTCATTCTTCTGCGGAGTATTGAGAATGAGTTGTAATCATGAAAGTTCCTATACATTTTCCATTTATTATGGTATTTGTTTTTTTCTTTAATAATTTTTATTAGTGACTGGGAAAACCATCTTGGATATTTATTGTTTTTACGATAGTAAATTGGGCAAAAAGTATCTAGAAGGCTGTAAATAGTGTTATAAAATATTTTAATATTGTCATTGACATTGTTATGAATGAATTTGGAATCCCAGTCAACAGCTGATAATTTGTAAATAAGACTTTCATAATCACACTTTTTAAAGTTATAGCAGGAAATATTATTTTGTAAAAGTGGTTTAAAACATAGAAGGTCACAATTTATTTCTAGAGCGGGATGATAAGGGTAAGTTTACTTATTGGTTTGTTACATTGGGAAACATTAACACTGAAGGTACATAAAATTAAGTCTAATATTTTGCCCTGATGATTAGGAATGTTATTATGTTGTTTGAGATTACACACGGACATTGTATTAAGCAAGGTGGAATGAGTATCAGTTCTTCGGTGGACGATCGGTGTAAGAAGGTTATTGGGAGCACTGTTAATACGTAAATGTGTATTACTAAATATTTGATTGGGAATGTGGCTAAGAGCGTTTTGTAACCAATTGTGCCCAGAGTTCGATTTCGAACGGACACATTTAAAATTATATCCACTTTTCAAATCCCTAAAAAGTGTACGTAAGTATACCTATCATCATTATAAGAATTCTGCGAATAAAAGTAGATTTCTAAACGTAGTAATGCGTAATAAGAAGTGATCATATATTCAGGCTTATTCTACAAAAAAAGTAATTAATTTAAAGTCACTGTTTAAATTTATTATTTATTTTCAAAAACATATTGATTTGACAACTAAAAATCTAGTTTTTTCTAATACACGGTGTTGAAACAAAGGAAAAAACTTTGAGGGTACGTACGCTTACATTTCAATGTAAAGATTTTCAGTCAATTTTTTTCAAAATTTGCCAAATTAAGGGCATGCTACATGACGTGTACATTTTTAGTAATACTGGGTGACACGAAATTTTTAATAAAAATAACAATTAATAGTCTATTTACGAATGATCCTAGCCGGAAAGTCAATAAGCAGAAAAACCGACTTCGGGACTTTGTTTGGACTGGTTAGTAAAAAATCTGATGTGGCCAGCACATTACCTTCCGTCAGTTCTATGTATTTTATACAAATTCCACACAAAGTTTTTTGCTAAAGATTCCATATTTCCAGTACATTACCTTCAGTTGCCTTCAGTCAATTCTATGTACTTTGTTTCTTGTAAGAAATTCTATATATTTCCAGCAAAATTATAACACAAACATACTATGTCAATTGCACATGACACTGACATTTTTGTCAATCAGAATTTTTTAAATATAGTAGATGTTTCCATAGTTATTATAGCATAGCTGGCTGCTTTATGAAATTTAATTTATAATTTATTAACTCTCTATCCATTAAATATGGAATATAAAATGTAATCAAGTCGTATAATAAAATATAATCCAAAATTTGGTATTACAGACTTTTCTATTTATTGGAATAACAAATTAGATTTTGTTTACAAACGATCAACCGGAAGCGATACTTTACTTAAAGCTCATTGCTATTTCAAACATGGAATTGACGGGAGGTCATGTGTTAGCCACATCAGATTTCTTTTTAATGTTTTTATTGCAACTGAAACTCATCGTAGGTATATCTGCGGTTACATGGCAAAAGCAGACGACCTGTTTTCTGTTTTTACATGATTATACTCCTACTCATATGCCTAAAAATTTGTATGCAGCAAAACTGTCTACATACAATGCATGTAGAAGTAAGAGTACTTAATATTCAAAGTTACTTAAGGAAGTATAGGTATGTATATTACTTCTAGTGTCGGACATACATCGTGTATTGTATAAAAAAAATGGTTTTGTCAAGTTTCTATTGTATTTTATTTTCATGACAAAATAATATAAGTCAAAAGAAATTTGAAATATACTAAAAATGAACAAGCAGAAGACTCACGTCATCGACCTGAAAAAAACCTTATAAAATGAAATATAACTTTCAGAAATTATTGGGTGTTATTTATTTTTTAAAAAAGAAGGAATAAAAAATAAGAGTATTAAGAAACGTATATATTAATGAAATTTACCTTCATATCAAAGTCAATCCTTATTCCTTTTAGAGAATATAAAATTATTTGAAATAATTGTAGTTAATTTTCATATCATAACGGTAGCACTACTGACAATGTCCATGTTTACATTGAATTTAAAATCGATCAAATATCGATCCTGTGCCTGTCACTTGATTGTCAGGTGATTGTCAACTCATCTCATCCAGGCACAAGTGACTTGAATTAATATAAATGATTGCAAATATTAAAGTAGTTATACCTTGTTCCATTTAAGCCATTCAGTATTGCGGAGCATAGGGAATAGTTTTGACCTCTCTGATTGGCTGAAATTAGAGACGAGAGACAAGTTTAGCCAATGTAATTTCAGCTACTTCAGATTTGCGATGTTGCCAGTGCCATCTACTGAATGTCTTAAATGGAACAGAGCATATGTATTATTGTTTTTTTTGTAATAAATGGGAATAATACAGAATACAACGAAGAACAGCTCTTTAATGAACATATAACGTACATGACATATATCAACAATATATCTTCTAAATATAATATCTGACAATCTACTGTTTTTATGTACATTGGCATCGTAGTATGCTACTAATATATATAGGAAAAGCACTTAAAATTCATTTTACTAACACTCCCTCTATTTGAGTGCTTTTAGGGAAATATTAATTAAAATGCCAACGAACATAATAACATAAAAACTGATAAAAAGGATATGTAATCAACTGGTAGTTACCATTCCCATTTTAGAAATGATATTCTTGAAACGGTCACGTGTCAACGGTTTGGTGAAAATATCCGCCAGTTGTTCGCTCGTTGAAACGAAATCCACATCAATTGATTCATCTTCTAACTTCTCTCTAACGAAATGATATTTGATGTCTACATGTTTAGTTCTTTTGTGATATACAGGATTCTTAATCAAAGAAATAGCTCCTTGATTATCGACTAATAACTTGGTAGGTTTGTCGACCGGCTCTCCAATATCCATAAGCAGCTGACGTATCCAAATTGCTTCTTTGGTGGCCTCTGAAGCTGCAACGTATTCAGCTTCGGTGGTAGACAAAGCGACTGTCTTCTGTCTGCGGCTTGACCATGTTACGGGACCACTAGATAATAGAAAAATATAACCAGAAGTTGAACGTCGAGTATCGATATCATTGGCAAAATCAGAGTCCGAATAACCTATTAGAGAACAAGTATTCTCATTTCGTTGAAATTCAATGCCAAGATTCATGGTACCTTTCAGATACCTTATTATTCTTTTCACAGCATTCCAGTGGGGTTTTCCATATTTAGATGTAAATCTGCTCACATAATTCGTGGCAAACATGATGTCGGGTCTGGAAACTATTGCGGCGAACATCAAAGATCCGATGGCCTCTCTATATGGTATATCTTCATCTAAATTGTCATCATTACTGCTCAAATTTACGTGCGGATCAGCTGGAATTGTCACTGGTGTTGCTTGTTCATATCCAAATTTTCGTATTATTTTTTCGATATATGATTTTCGATGAATAAAAATTCGACCATTTATCTCGTCGTAATCGATCTCTAGTCCTATATAATTTCTTGGTTTGTTTACTGTGATTTCGAATGTCTGTCTCAGTTTCTCAATAAAATCTTTTAGTATATCTTCTTTCTTTGATATGACTAAACCATCGTCAACATAGAGTATGACAATGATAGATGAATCTTGTACGTATTTCATATAGACGCATTTGTCTGCTTTGCTTCGTTCAAATTTTTGTCCAATCATAAATTCATTGAACTTTGCGTTCCAACATCGTGATGCTTGCTTTAAACCGTACAGAGATTTTTTAAGTTTACATATTAGCATATCGTCAATGTTCGATCCTTCAGGTGGTTCCATAAATATTGTTTCTTTTAAATCTCCATGGAGAAACGCCGTTTTAACATCAAATTGTGCTATTTTGAAATCATACCTAACTGCGTTTGCTAAAATTATTCTTATTGTGTCGTACCGCGTTGTTGGAGAATAAATTTCTTGATAGTCTATGTCTTTTGTTTGTGTAAAGCCTTTTGCACAAAGTCTAGCTTTAAAACGTGGCTTGTTCTTGTCTTCAGTTTCTTTGATCTTAAATACCCATTTTGATCCAATAACTTTCATATCGCTAGTTTTTGGAATTAACTTCCATGTACGATTCTTCTCCAATGCTTCAAGTTCTTCTTCTATTGCGGATTTCCACTTTTTGGCTTCTGGACTTTTCATCGCTTCTGAAAATGTTTCTGGTTCTAATATTTCTGCAAAAAGGGCATTGTACCGGGTTGGTCTTTTTATGTGTTCACGTGGTCTTAAAATTCTTTGTTCTTGATCAGCAAAATCGAAAGATTCCTCTTCTTCTTGAATTTTTGGATCTTCATTTCCATTTTGGTCTTCTAAGTGAAGAGTGACTGTTTCTTTATTAATTAAAGAAGCAACTTGTTCGTTGAAGACTACGTTTCGCGACATTTTAATTTTTCTGGTCGATGGATCAAATAATCTATAATTCTCTGATTCACCATCATAACCCACGAAAATCAGCTTCTTCGATTTTTCGTCTAATTTTGTTCTTTGAGAATCTGGCAAGAACATAAATGCCTCACAGCCAAATTTTCTCATATGTTTTAATGATGGTTTTTTACCTGTCATAATCTCGTATGGAGTTGTATCTTTTCTTACTGAAGTGGGTGTTCTATTTAATATGTAAACAGCCACATTTACCGCTTCAGCCCATAGATTTCTTGGAACGTTCATTGCATGCATCATTGAACGAGAACTTTCAACGACAGTACGCATTTCTCTTTCTATGCGCCCATTTTGCTCGGGTGTATACGGGGCTGTTGTTTCAATTCTAATACCTTCTTTCTTGAGAAAGTTTGCAAAATCTTCATTAACAAATTCTTTTCCGTTGTCACAATGCAGGATTTGAATCTTGTGCGAACTTCTATCCATCATTTTGGAGTATTCAATGAATCGTTGAAGAACATCTGATTTGTGCTTTAGAAAATAAACATTCATGTAGCCAGACATGTCATCCTTAAGAAGGAGAAAATATTTAGCACCACCAACTGATTCTGTGGTTATTGGACCTCCAACGTCTGCAAAAATTCGTTCTCCAATTTCTTCTTTTCGTGTTCCTTTTAGTGGGTGAGGAAAACGATGCTGTTTTCCGTAGAGACAAGATTCACAGAAAAATTCTTCTTTTTCAACTGCAGTTACATCCAATGTAATGCCTTTGTTTATCATGTTGTATATTCGAGTAGCATTTACATGTCCAAGTCTTTCGTGCCATAACTTAAGACTTTCACCCTTTGATTTTGTTGCTGCATTTACTTGGTGATTTAAAACTGTATCGAATAACATGCGATAAAGATTGTTCTTTTCTTGAACAGCGCTGGCTATCAATTTTTGATTGTCATAAATTTCAGCGAGTTTTCCTTTCTTGATTACAGTCCAGCCTTTTTTAGTAATCACTCCCTCTGAAAATAAATTCCGTTTCAGTTCTGGAACATACAAAACATTCGTGATTACGGAATCGTGCCAGGAGTTATTTATTAGCTTTTTGATTCGGACTTCTCCAATTCCTAGAACTGGAAGTGATTCGTTGTTGCCAAGTACAACTTTTGTATTCGGCTCCACTTCTAGTAACTTTGCAAAATAATCTTCTCGATAGGTCATGTGAGCACTTGCTCCGCTATCCATTGTCCAAAAATCAGCAACATTTCCTGTCGTTAAAGAAAGAAATGCATTAAAAGCCGAAAAGTCACCATGACTTTTTTCTGGTTGCTCTTTGTTGGCATTATTTTTCTTTTGCAGGCAATCACGAGCGATGTGTCCTCGTTTGCGACAATAATAACAAATTACATTAAACTTCTTGTTTCCCTGTTTTTGAAATTTATTATTGCCTTGATTATTTTTATTAAACTTGTGTATACTCGTTGCTCCTTGGAAATTTCGATGAGATTGATTCCGTGTCTTTTCTTTCGCTCTCGATGAAATAGAAAATGCGGTCTCAATTTGTTCTGTCAAAGAAAGACTAGATTCCTCGTCAATAAGCCTTGACGTTAAATTCGCTAATGTCTGCCTTTCTTCTGAAACTGACAACCAAGCTTGGCGGAAGCTTTTGTATTTTAAAGGCAAGGTACTAATTATTTTTGTCATGATTGCAGCATCACTTATATTTTCACCAATATCTTTTAGTTTCTTAGCAAGGTTTTCTACATTAGCAATATGCTGAGCCATATTTTCATTCTCATTCATCCGATATTGATGAAATTTTTCGTGTGCAATCATTTTGTTAGATTCTGATTTTTGCATATAAATTGAATCGAGCTTACCAATTATTTGATTTGACGAAGAGCAGTTCTCAACTAAAGTTATTTGCGAGTATTCCATGGCAGAAGTCAAAATAAACATTGCAGTTGCATCACTTCTTACCCATGACTTTTGTGCGTCATTTTCTGTTACAGGTTTTACTTCAATCCCGTGTGTGATGTCATAAAGTCCTTTTGCTCGCAATGCGCAATTAATTTGAAACCTCCATTGGTTATAGTTTTCGCCATTGAACTTATTTAGGCTGGCCGTATCTACTCGATCACCCATTTTCTTTTCTTCTTTCAAAGCGTAAAAGTTTGACGTTTGTGTAAAATTTTTGACGTGACTCTTGACGTTTGGCAATATTCTATAATGACGAGCTGTAAAAGGTATCTTACACGTTGCAATTCCCGTTACCACGACTGACGCTTAACTTGAAGAAGATCTCGATCCACGCGACTAACGCGATAAAAATACTTGTCACCACAATTCCTTTTATCGAGATTCTTTTACTGCCCGACGTGATCTGGGCCCATAACCTTTTGTAATAAATGGGAATAATACAGAATACAACGAAGAACAGCTCTTTAATGAACATATAACGTACATGACATATATCAACAATATATCTTCTAAATATAATATCTGACAATCTACTGTTTTTATGTACATTGGCATCGTAGTATGCTACTAATATATATAGGAAAAGCACTTAAAATTCATTTTACTAACAGTTTTATAAAAAATATATTGAACTGTCAATTTGCTGTCAATAAAATATATAAATAAAATAAATCGTTCTAGTTTCTTCTGAATTTAGTATTTTCTGAGTTGTGTCTTACGCTACAGAATTACTGCAGTACCCAATTATCGAATAAGCTGACTATGCTCTGTTCCATTTAAGCCATTCAGTATATGGCACTGGCAACAGCGCAAATCTGAAGTAGCCGAAATTCCATTGGGTAAACTTGTCTCTTGTCTCTAATATCAGCCAATCAGAGAGGTCAAAACTATTCCCTATGCTCCGTAATACTGAATGGCTTAAATGGAACAAGGTATAGGCTGCAGCCTAGGGCGCACAGATTTTGGGGGCGCCCAATTTTCTCGTCATATTATAGTTTTTGGGGTACTTTAAATTGTACATAATTAAATCCAAATATATGTAATAAATAAATAAATATATATTAAAATAAATACATAAAAGAAAATGATTATTTTCAAAAATAGTTTAGTTTTGTTATTAATTATTTTAAATACTTACATGCATGTATTGTATACAGTAAGTTATGCAACACGCATTGCATTTTCTAAAATAAATTAGTATCCCAGGTAAACGTAGTTATAAGTGAAGTCATTATCTAGTAATATTTATTGATGACGTGAGTCTTCAGCTTGTTCATTTTTAGTATAACAAACATAAGGATACAGTGGCGCCGACTTTTTATATTTCTGTCGGGTGCTCGAAACCTAAAAAGAAGTATTCTAGGTATACAATGACGGTTAGTGCACCAAAATTTTGGTGATGCAAGGTATTCAGGAAAAAAGGCGCCGCAGGCGAATTTTTTTCCATTCAAGGTCAAATGCCTTATAATTGAAAGTTATATATTTTTAAGGGATGTGAAGCTGCATATTTTTCCCCTTTCATGTACAAAAAAAAAAAAAATATTGCCAGATTTCAGAACATTTTAGAAAAGAGAATATATTTAACTGATTGTTGATTAATCTGAATAAACTGTCTAAGCACAACGCAATGTGCGACTATTATACATGGCCTAAGTTACATTACAATAAACGTGGTGGACAGGTTATGTTTATGTTCGATTTTCTAATGCAATATGCACTTATGTATTCTGTATCGTACCTATCATGTTCATTTTTACAGCCTGTTAAACTTTGTAGCTAGTAGAAACAGATGTATTATCATTTAAATTTTTTATTCACTGTCTACCTATTATTGTTAGTATTGAAAAATTTAAACAGGATGTTAAAATTAACATAGCGATTACATATTACACCCCAAACATCTAATCTGGCTTGCTACAGTAGATGTCGTGAACCATTCTTGTCTAGCACTCGGGCACGCGTCTACAAGCTCATGCGCGCACAGCAAGGGGTCCTGTCCACGCAAATATATAATGTTCCGGACATTTCCTGTATGCCTTTTAGCAGTATATAGATATAGTTTAATAGGTATATTCGTATATATCGTTCTCTATCGTGTGTTCCTGTAGGATGCAGAGCACCCGACAAATTCTCTTGTCGGGTGCTCAAGCCCTGGAGCACCCACATAGTCGGCGCCACTGTATGGATATTATTTATCATACATACACATTTTTTTGTTAAATAAATGATATCAATCTAATAAGTAGAGACACTTTAATCCTAACTCACGTTAATCCGAATATGGAGTAGAAGGAAGGTAATCCAAACTCGACTCGTTAATCTGAACTGTGGAATAAAATTTCACTAAACGCAACAACTATGTGACGTTTATGTGTGAAGTGTAAAAATCAAAGAATTATTGTTAATTAGAATTAAAGTTTATTAAATGATAAATAAATATTAAAGACATAATTAAAAGATAATAAATTTAACTAACACTATCATAAATAAATATTAACACTAATTTAAAGACTAAGAATATTATAAAACTCTTAGACACTAAGATTATTTATTTAAACATTATTTATTTCACATATTTACTCGTATTTATATAACTACATATATTTGTATTTATACTCGTCGACTGCTTGTTTATATTATTAACTATTCATTTCACAACGCTTGTTTATATCACACTGCCGAATGCCTTCCCGGACGGGGTTTATATACTCCGGTGTCTTTGTTCAAGAAACTACTAGAACATTCTTCGCGATAAAAACATCGAATACAATAGATCACGTCACCAAGTAATTAGACCGGTCTGAACAGGTATTAAAAATATTCAAGTAACAAAGTAAAGTAATTTTCATTACTAATCGTATTTCAATTCAAGCGTTTACACACTGACAAAATTTGCAGAAACTTTTTATTATTTCTGAATAAATTTTATAATAATAATAATAATAATAATAATAATAATAATAATAATAATAATAATAATAATAATAATAATAATAATAATAATAATAATAATAATAATAATAATAATAATAATAATAATCTTTATTGTATTTTAAAGTATGCAACTTTATTACAATTGATGATATGGGGGTGTCAGTTTTTCGTACAATTTTCGTAACCTTGCTACTTATTCGTTGCGTTTGATGGAGATGTGATGATAAAGACGCCACTAACATCCAAGCCCCTGGTGGGAATCGAACCCACGAACCTCAGGGCCGAGCGGTGACGGTCGCTTCGAGCGCTGTTCGCTGCCTCAAGCCGCACGACCACCGAGGCGGCTAATAAATTTTATATACAGTATGGGATAACATATTTGGAAATTGGATTTACTCAACCTCCTACTAGCATACTAAACAAAGGATTATCTTTAAATTTATGGTACCGAAATGCAGACTAATTAAAAAAAATTTCACTGCGCTAACGCATATTCAGTAAGATTACAACTGAAGAAAAACATATATTAAAAGTCTATTTGTAGTTGTACTGCTACGGTACATTTAAAAGTAAATATGAGACATGTCTAATTTTCACTCCAATATTAATCCTCATTTCAGTTTTAAGAGTATAAAATGTTTCTTAATACCACCCCAAATTTCTCGTCCGAGACTATACCTACATTGCGACTAGTGACAAAAGCTTCATCATCTTAAGTTAAAATCATTTTACACGCTTTTTAAATAACATAATAATGTTTTTACTTTGGTTAATTTATTTTGTTTGTAATATTTTAGGAGAAAAGGAGTGAATGTATTACCTTTCCTGCACTGCGCACGCCTTTCCACAGGGAGAAGTAAACGAGCAGGAAGACTGCGAACACGCAAAGCGCCAAGGACGGCTTGATGGCGCCCATGCGACTAAGCCCGTCTGATTTCTGCTGTTCCAGTACATTGCGCCTGCACAAACGACAAACATACATTATCAACAAACATTATGTACAACGTAAAGAGTTCATATTCATATCATGTTATATGAAGCTACTAATATTGATTTAGTCATTTTCAAATTTAGTTAAATGAAATCATGAATCTTACTCGAAAAACTCCTTAGCAGGACTAGTAGAATCATTTAATTGAATCGGCGACGTAACCAGCGTGCAGTTTTCCGTATTCCATTCGTTGTTGCAGCTAGTCCATGGCAGCTCTGATGTGAAAGAAGCGAACAGATAGTAAACTGCCCAACCGATGATCGTGTTATAGTACATGCCCATATACACGTCAATTATACAGATCGCATAACCAACACCTGTAACAAAACACATCATCACGAATTCATATGGGATAAATAATTACTGAAGCATAGAAACAATTTGCAAAATGTAATATTAGAAACTGTGTAATTTATATTAAAAATACACCTTAAAACTCTATGATAGAGACTATCAGAGTTTAAAAAAGTAACAAGTTTTTAAATATTCGAGTTTTTAATACCCTTAGCCTAACTTTAACATCTACATCACAAAGCTACTCATTCCAAATTGTTAATACTTTTGAGAATTCTAGTATCGCCTTTTTGAAATACAGAATCCATATAAAGCATATGAATGCAGAAAATAACGAAACAATGAAAGGAAACCAAATAATATTATTTGAATTTGATGCCACGCCAGATAGAAATCACTGGCGTTTAGCAATAAACATGTACTTGGTAATATGGGTACGTGTTTTTACCTTCCGTCACCTTTAGGTAAGGAAGGTATTGTCTTTGGTAAAAAAATTAGGTGGTGAGTTTTTGATGAATAAGCACGTTTTAGGGTCCCTAGAATACGATTTTACTATTTTTACGATGATGATGATGTGTGTGTGTGTGTGTGTGTGTGTGTGTGTGTGTGTGTGTGTGTGTGTGTGTGTGTGTGTGTGCGCGCGCGCACGTGTGTGTGTGTGTGTGCGCGCACGTGTGTGTGTGTGTGCGTGCGCGCACGTGTGTGTGTGTGCGTGCGCGCACGTGTGTGTGTGTGTGTGTGCGTGTGCGTTTGCTTATGCGTGTGCGTGTGACAAAATTTTCTAATGTCATAACTCTAATACTACAATTCCAAAAATTACAATTCTTTCGTATTCCTCTTTGTTACATTCCATCCATGTGAAGAGCTGAATAGATTTTGGTCATAATTGGTCAACCAAAAGTACCCCCAATTGAAGATTTTAACAGTTTTTCTTGAAAAACGATGTTAAATATCATTTTTTCACATTTAATGTTTTTATAAATATTAAAAAATATTTTATTCTCTATACGATTTGAATACATTTTATACTTCATATTAAATGGACATAGAGTTAAAAAATCTGATGTGGCCAACACATAACCTCTCGCCAGATATTTTATCTAGTTGTACGCATAAAACGAAAAATATTTTTAAATACAAATACATATATTCATATCTCACTACAAAATAATTATTTTAATATAAATTATGTACAATACATACATTTTCTTTATATTCATTATCCTGAAATTTTCTTTTTCTACTTTCCTTTTCTTTTTCTTTATATTCGTAATTTTTTCGCAAATTCATTTTATATTCTTTTTTACGTATATTCTTTTGCGTTGTTGCCTTTTTTTTTTTCATAATCTTCATAATAATGTACAAATAATTTTGACAGAGGCATACAAATATTTTTGACAGTGACATTTATGTGTCAATTACAAACATTTGAATTTCTTGCCTTGTAGTAGTTTGATCTGAGATTTTTTACATCAAATTATTTTATATGCCTTCCTGTATCTCTAAATCTATAGAAGATATAATAATGAATTTATATTTATCGAATAAAGAATTTAACTTTCTTTAATATAAGTATTTACATAAATTTTCGATAAATAATATTTAGATAATTTTTTTCTTGTAACTACTACTTCCGGTTGTCCAATTGTTATCAAAACTGACTCGACTCTTCCCATTATTGTTAGATTGAGGATTCCGTAGTTAAAAATGTCTCAAGTCTTATAGTATTTGAGATATAGTGAATCCAACATACACACACACACACACACACACACACGCACACACATCCACACACACACATCCACACACACATACGGACATCATCGTAAAAATGTTATAATCGGATTCTAGGGACCTTAAAACGTGCTTATTCATTAAAATCTTGATATGCGATTTTTAGCATGAATACAATACCTCTCTTAGCGAGAGGTAAAAATTATAAAGAAATTAAATATATATTAGCCAGCTATCCTATAACTTTGAAAACAGCTGCTATATTAAGAAAATTCTGATTGGAAGGTGTCAAGTGCAGTTGACAGTATTGTATGTGTTATAATTTTACTGGAAATATAGGATCTTTTGCTAGAAACTTTCTGTATGGAATTTGTATAAAATACATACAACTGTCTTAAGGTAATGTACAAGAAATATAATGTTTTGCAAGGAACTTTATGTATGACATTTATACAAAATACATAGAAATGAGGTGAACTAACGGAAGGTAATGTGCTGGCCACATCAGATTTTTTATCAATTATTTTTAAATTGCTTATTATAAATTCAACATTGCCTAAAATTCAAGAACTAAAGAAAAGTAAAACTCCGCCGTGGATACTCAAAACTCCCACCATTAATAAGGAACTAAAAACGTATGATAAATATAATATACCACCCTTAATCATAAAAACAGAGTTCTTTCAAATTCAAAATAAGACCCACAAAAATCACAACTTCATATATACAGATGGCCTTGTCAGAAAAATACCATCTACCCAGCATAACTTCCAACTATATAGCAGAAATACGCTATCCAGGAAGCAATAAAACAAATAAATAAAGCAAAAAATAAACATAATATAATTTGCACAGATTCTCTCTCCTGCATCCAAAATATAGAGAAACTATATACATCTGATCCCATAACCCAAGATATTGAAAACCAAATACACGAAATATCCACCTCCCACACCAAAAATATAAGCATCCTATGGGTACCTTCTCACTGCGGTACAAGAGGTAATGAAGAAGCCGACTCCCTCGCCAAGCAAGTCACAGAAATGACCAATATCATCAATATCCCAATTTCAACCTACGACTACATTAGCCTAATAAAATCAAAATTGAAAGAAAAATGGACACAAACATGGCTCGACACTGACAACAATCATTTACGACAACTGAAAAATGATATAAAAATGTGGAAAATGAAGGCAAGCCGAAGAAACAGGACGATATAATAACACGACTAAGAATTGGGCACACTCTTACAACACACGGCCATATACTAAACAAAGAAGAACCCACATTTTTCGAAACCTGCAACACCCGATTTACGGTGGAACATCTACTACTCCAGTGCACAAAATACAACATGCAAAGACATCACCACAAACTACGAGCCACTCTCCACGGATGCCTCGCCAGCGAAACCGAAACCACAATGAAATATCTAAAAAGCATACAAATGTACAATAAAATATAACAGTATTGTGAATTATTTATGAATAACATTTTGTAAACCAATGTAGTTATTAAGCCCAAGCACTAATAGTCCAAGAAACGGAGGTGCTTGTCAAATAAACAATTTAAAAAAATTGCTTATTATTCACGCATATTTCCAATTATTGAATCAAGAAAGTTATTTTATTATTTTTAGGAGTACTGAATTAGATTCGGTCAAATAATAAATATAGGTATGTATAATCACAATTCACGTCCATATTTTGTGTAAGGTTGTTCTATTCTGGAGCAACCTAGGGTAAATCAAATCATATTTATAGTTTTAATATTCGAAGCCGAGTGCATTTAGAAAATTCGGATTCAAATCAATTCAATTTTCTTTTATCACACAACCATTTCCATTATCCCTCGCAGTACGATAATATGATTCTAAAATAAACTTGTCATGTTCTTCCGTAAACACTGTTCTAACGTAACGATTTGAATAAAATAATGTGGCCTATTCAGAGAAATACAGTCATAAAGGTTGCTATGCAAATAAAGATTGTTATCATAAAGACATATGTAACAATCTTTATGAATTTTTCAATTTAGAACCTACCTCGGTATTACTAACAATCTATACAAAATAATACTTGTGAATGAACCAGATTATTTGACAATTGCTAAGTACATATATGAACCTAATCTAACCTTAATCTTATCTGTCAATGCTTTAATTTTTTTTTAAAAGTAATGAATTACCAATTTTATTTAGTACCCAAACGTTTTCCCAAAACAACTAAAGAACAATATGATATTTATGCATATTTGGAAACTCCTGCATTATTTAGAACGGGTTTGTTAATTCCTACAAATGATCTCAACGTGATTGAAAATTTATGGGAAGATTTAAATTTTTTATGTTAACTGAGTATGTAACAGAAACATCACATCACACAGAGTTTTTAAGAATAGCACAGAATGTCAAAAGTAATTTTCTTCCATCACAGTCTTCATCGTTCTTATGCTCATTATTGATATAATAAGCTGTCACAATTCAAATAACAACGTGATAACAACCATAAATACATAGCTTTAGCAGTCATTATGATAAAGACTGTCAAAACGCTTAACAATTGTTGACTGTATCAACTTTCAGTACTGAGAATACCAAATTCGATTTTAACAATCTTCATAGTACATAACAACCATAAAGACCATAACGACTACACAAATATTGAGTTCTGAACAGTTTAATTTTAAAAGATAGAAACAAACTGACTTTTCCAAATGTCGGTAATATAGGTACCATAATTTGATATTGCCGGTAAATTGATACTATTTTTTCCGTGGAAGATAATTTTGATCATAATCAGAACTTTTTCAAGTCACGTGACATTCAATCATTCTGGATCACTCTGTAGTAATGTAGTAATGCCACTAAACTCTGCCCGTTTTAACTATAGAGTGGTGAAAAGACAGGTGCAGTTTGATCTTGTTGTTTGAAAAAAAAGGTCAAACTGCACTTATCTTTCCACCACTGTATAGTTAAAGCGGATAGAGTATAGATGGCAACCGAGTAGTATTTAAACAAAGAAACTCATATGCTAGTAACATTGAATCAACAACAAAATCAAATATAAACCAACACCACATTATTTATAATTTTTGACAAAACTTTACTATTTGTAAACCACAATTGTTTTGGTAAGCCAAATTTAATGTAAATTTTATTGTTATATTCATATTTCTATTACTACACAGACTTGAGAATGGCCTTATTCAAGGCCGAAACGTTGTCAAATCTTGTTTTTTAACAATAACGGATTAAATTAAAAAAACCAATTGAAGCTTTGAATCCAAGAAAATATCCTATAACAAACTTTACAATACTTTTCTATATTTAGGCTGTAGACAAAACTCATTAGATTTACCATTACCATCAACACAACTAAAATATTTGATTGCCGTCAAACGTCCTCCAGTTCAGTTCCAGCTGTCTTATCTGTAATTTACTAAGACATGTTGTTATTGTTCAGTAGTTTTCCCGATGTATCATATTTAATTGAGTGGTTCTGTTAAAAGTTTCCAATATATGTTATAATTTTCCCGGGCTTCTGACAGTAAAAGAATTATTTTAACATTTCATGTTATTGCTCCAAAAAATGCAACATAACTATTTGATGTTCATTTCATTATTCCTATAAAACAAATATGTGAAACGAACCATAGTTCTAAAAGGTTAGGTTAGATATTTATATTTATCGCTATTATTACACAAATAGTAAATAGTACTGTAGAAATACATTACTTATACCCTAGTTTCCATTTTAATAATGTAAAATTTGTGCTATCATAATACAAACTTATAGCATATGACATGACATATTCAGAATAGCAATATCTCATATTTTGTTGCTATCTTAGTT
This sequence comes from Harpalus rubripes, assembly GCA_963082715.1. Lineage (NCBI taxonomy): Eukaryota > Metazoa > Arthropoda > Insecta > Coleoptera > Carabidae > Harpalus > Harpalus rubripes. The sequence goes on from OY720456.1 coordinate 28,791,450, forward strand.
CACGTTAGCAATCATTACCGATGATTAGCGATTGTACAGAATACTATTTTTGCCAGTTCTATCACTTAGCGACGATAGCGAGCGATAGCTATCTGTAACATTGAGTAATTTTATGAAATATAAAGACACGCAATTCAACTTAGGCGAGACGTAAAGAGATGAGTTTTAGTTAAGTCAGCATTATCGCTTAGGAACTCTCTCGCCGAAGTCTGATTCTTGAGTACGCATTTATGCGGCTCCCAAGCGAGGTTGCCTTCGCTTGTGCTAAGAACAAGTATAGATATAAGCTAAACGACATTGTTTGTAGTCATAATCGCCAAACAGTATTTAAATATTTAATCAAATTGTAATTGTAATTGCATTTCAACATGTTTAGTTATTTTAATATATTTAATAGTTAAATTACATGGTGTTGGTATTAATTAAAACGAACCCTAAATAACAGTAAAAACTAGTGAAGTCTAATGTAGTGACTAAGAGGGTTCCAGACAACAATCATAGCAGTTAGTGATGTCAACTGGCACGATCAATAAGTACCTTTATTTCAATGTAAACTCGCTCCCAAATGGCCACCTTTCCTGCATATACGTGATCAGGGGTGTGTAAACATCTGCCTGTTTACATACCCCCGGAAAGAGGGATTCTAATCATTTCGAACTTTCGATTAAAGGTTATATATCGATTGACATACACGTTATATATATATATATATATATATATATATATATATATATATATATATATATAATAATAATAATAATAATATTTCAGCACTCAAGGCCTAAAAGGCCCATGGCTTGGTTGCATAATCGCTTCCATTTCTTTTTGTCCGCGGCGGTCATTCTCCAAGTTTTTTCTCCCATTTCATTAAGGTCCTGTTCAGCTGCTTGTAGCCATTTAGTTCGTGGGCGTCCTCTTTTGCGTTTCGCGCCTCTTCTCCTGAGTAATGTTTTTGGGATTCTGTGTTCTGGTAGTCTTTGGATGTGGCCTAACCATCGCAGTCGTTGAGCTTTAACAAAACCGATGATTGACGGTTCCCCAAATAGATTTTTTACTTCTTCATTCGTTCTTCTAAACCATACCTCTCCTTCTTTTTTTCCTCCCAGTATAATTCTCAAAACTTTCCTTTCCCATATTGCTACTTGTTTTTGTTGTTTCATATTAATTGTCCATAGTTCACTCCCGTACGTGACCACAGGTCTGATCACTGCTTTGTATATTCGTAACTTAATTTTACGCGAGATGTTCTTATTTCTAAGTACTTTCATTAACGATCCCATACATTTGTTTCCTTTTGTTATTCTCTCATTTATTTCTTCTCCTTCTTCCCCTTTTTCCGTTATGGTTACTCCCAGATAGCAGAAAGTACTGACTTTTTCGAAGTTATATGTGTCCCCTTTTGCCGTTGTCATTTGTAAACGGGTCTCCCTTATCTCGGTCTCATCATTCATACTCATGTATTTTGTTTTTGTTTTGTTGATTCTTAAGCCATATTCTTTCGCCGTGTCTGCTACTTTCTCAACTGCTTCTTTCATAGTGGCCTTTGTTCTTGTTATCAAAGTAAGATCGTCTGCATAGGCCACGCATTGTATTCGTTGGTTATAGATTGTCCCCGTCGTCTTAAAGTTACTTCTTCTTATTATATCCTCTAGTACTACGTTAAATAACAGAGTCGACAATGGGTCTCCTTGACGTAGCCCAGTATTCACCATAAAACTGTCGGAGACATTACCTCTCACTAGCACCTTGCAGCTCGTGTGTTGCAGCGTCATTTTAACAAGACGTATGAGCTTGCTAGGTACTCCACAATTTGCCAATGCTGCATACATCTGATCACGTTTGATTGTATCATATGCCATTTTGAAATCTATAAACAACATATGCATCGGTAAACCTTCTTCGTAGCTACTTTCCTGAATTTGCTTTATTGTGAATATCTGGTCCATTACAGACCTTCTTGGCCTGAATCCACCCTGGTATTCGCCTAATGCCGGCTCTATTATTTTACCTATTCTGTTTCGGATTACTGTGGCTAATATTTTATACATAGTGTCTAGCAACGCTATACCTCTATAATTCTCGCACAAGGTTTTATCCCCTTTTTTGTAAATAGGACATATAAGTGCTTGTCCCCATTTTTTTGGCATTACTTCTTTTTTCCAAATATGTACAATCATCTCTGTTATCTTGTCTTGTATGAACTCATCCCCTAGCTTAATTAATTCTACAGAAATACCATTCTCTCCTGGTGATTTGTTGTTTTTCTGACTATTTATTATTTCTCGTATCTCTTCTGGAATCGGGGTTCTCGTTACCTCATTTTCTACTTCTTCTCTTCTTGCGTGTTCATTATTTGCTTGTGTCAGGTCGTTTTCCTCTTCATTGTCGCAGTTGAGAGCTTCCGAAAAATGCTCCTTCCATCTGTTTAGATTTTCTGTTATTCCACCTATTATTTGTTGATTATTATTACAGTAAATCCTGTTGGCCTGGTGTCCTCTCTTAAACCCTCTAACTTCTCTGTAAAAAGTTCTTTTATGCTGTTCTTTATAAGTATCTTCTAATTTGCTTATCTCGTGGCCCAAAAATTTTCTCTTTTTTTCTCTATATAGTTTTTTTGTCTCTGCCCGTATCCTGTTATATTTTTCTCTATTCAGTGATGTGTTTTGACTTAATACAACTTGTCTTGCCTCATTCTTTTTCCTTCTTTTTTCTTCGCACTCTTCATCATACCATCTTTGTTTTAGTTGCTTCTTCTTATTTTTTGGTAGAGTCTGAATAGCCTTATTTATTATTCCTTCTATATTTTCTATATCTTTTTCTATGTCACTGTCTATCTGTATATTTCCTTTCATCGCTTCAAGATATCTTTCTCTAACCGTTTTTTCTCTTAAGCTGTCTACATTAACTTTTATTCGTGCTCGTTCGTCTTTTCGTTTTAGAGGTTTTGCTATCTTCATCTTAACTCTTACTAAAGTATGATCACTATCTGCGTTCGCTCCACGATAGCTTCTGGCATCCTTTACTGTTTTCATGTGTTTTGTTTCTACTAACACGTGATCAATTTGGTTTTTTGTGATACCGTTTGGTGCTGTCCACGTTGCTTTGTGGATTTCTTTATGTTGAAAATACGTTGTCATGATTCTTAAGTTTCTTCTCGTTGCGAAATCTATCAACTTTTTTCCATTTTCGTTAGTTATTTCATGTTTACTGTTGTTTCCAATTGTGGGCTTGTATATACTTTCTTTGCCTAACTTTGCATTATATATCGATTGACATACACGTTATATATATATATATATATATATATATATATATATATATATATATATATATATATATATATATATATTAGAGATGTGCCGACTAGTCGGCGACTAGTCGGTAAAGCCGACTATCCGGCCACTATCGTAGTCGGCGACTATTCGGCAAAGAGCGCCGACTATCCGGCTTCTTCTTACCTTGATTGTTTATTAATATTTTTATTTTATAATCAGTCTTACACATTTTCAAATGTAAAACAAAGCAACCTTTCCTTTGGTAATCAATCAGTTTTTAAAATTACTTGCTTGTAAAGAAAACAAATCTTTGACATTTATCAAACAAAATTAGTATCTAACAAACAAAACAACATAATATTAATATCTTCAATTAACATTTACCTATAATTATTTCTTCTTATTTAAATAAAAGAGTAGGATTTTTTTTATTAACAATCTAAGTAATATTAAAGCCAGATTGCATGTACAGGGTGTAAATCGAAAAGTGAAACAGGGGTTTAACATGGGAAATCAATTTTTCTTTGCGCAAACGTTACCTAATTATTTTATGCAAAATTACTTCAAATAAAAGTTATAGAGATTTAAATGCAGCATCTTAATCATGTGAAACGATTATTTTATCTCTTTATATAAACGTAAAAATTAATTACAAAGTTACAGTTTTTATGAGTTTTTTGTTTGAGCCATGGATTTATGACAAAAAACAACGTATTTGTTTTTTTTTGTCATATATCCATGGCTGCTTAGACAAAATGTTCATAAAAACTGTAATTTTGTAATTGATTTTTACGTTTATATGAAGAGATAAAATAATCGTTTCACATTATTTAGATGCTGCATTTAAAGCTCTATAACTTTTATTTAAAGTATTTTTGGATAAAATAATTAGGTAACGTTTGCGCAAACAAAAATTGATTTCCCATGTTAAAACTCCTATGTTTCACTTTTCGATTTACACCCTGTACATGATATACAGTAAAAAAAATATATCAAAAAATTCTAAACATTAACTGCTTTATAAAAACAAAAAAAGACAGTAACGTACTTATATGATTTATAACTGTACATAACCTAATCAAATCAAAGCGTCACGGAAATCCCCGAAACCCTGATCGGCTTGGCCGACTAGTCGGCCTCTTTACAACCGACTAATCGGCTAGTCGGCTAGTCGGCCAAAGTCATAATCGGCACATCTCTAATATATATATATATATATATATATATATATATATATATATATATATATATATATATATATATATATATATATATATATATATATATATATATATATATATATATATATATATATATATATATAGACAGAGGTCTATTTGTATCGTCATCGATGTGATATTCGGAAGTTCATAAGTTACAATTGACAGAAACTGTAAAAATACCGGTTGTCAATAGAAATTGTGCGATTTGTCGCAAGTTGTATATAAATAAACGATTAGTAGCCCGCCGAGAGGTATTGACAGTCGGTAGAAAACGGTGATAATAAACGCATGTTTAGCATAACGGGAATTACCTTCAACGTAAACGAAAATGTAGATTCGAATTCACGCCTGTTACATATCGTAGAGAGTCCTACTACAGAGTTTACACGTATTCCGCGTACCTTTACCGCTGTGAATTAAACTAATATTGAATATGATTACCGTTTAATTCGTGAAAATCGACGAATAACCGTAAGAACTACCTATTGCTGATAATCTTCCAATAAAGTGTGGAAACCATAGTCCATGGTAGTTCAACAAAGTCAGTGCTCGCTGGGTTCTCAAACAACTGTCCCAAATAAAAACCCACATAGTTTGAGTCTGCACCGCTTTACTCCAACATTGGGATGTTTTACTATATCCGACTTATTGCCCAGATATGTCGCCATGTGATTTTTACCTGTTTGGTCCCTTGGAAGAACACATATGTGGCGAAAAATTTAAGTCCAATAATTCTGTAATCGAAGCAAACAGTGAGCTGTGCATTTGTGCGTGCAACATCAACTAAAAACCTTATATGAAAAGAGAATCAAGAAGCTAGACGAAAGATGGCAAAAATGTATAGCAAAAGATAAGGACTATGTCGAGAAATAAGAGTTAAATTTGTTTTTCTTAATAAAATAAAAATTCCGGTTATGAGTTGAACATCTCTCGTAACTAAAATAATATTTAAATATTTTCCTTTAAGTGAAATTAGCTGTGGCGCCCCTTAATTTTGGCGCTCTATGCGACTGCCTGTGCACCTATAGCTCGGGCCGGCCCTGAGTATGAATAATCAAAATATGTAATATACCTACCATACGTCTATGAAGGATGATATAAATGATAAATTTGATACAGTTATTGAAATAGACTTTGTATCAATTTTTAATCTCATAATTTGCTATTCGTATTATTACTTTACAACGTACATAAAATCAACTGACCCTCGGTTTTATAAAGGGCCGAATTTACTTCCAAAGTAAATAATAATATATTAAAACAAGTTATATGTAACACGAGGGGGTCTCTGAAGATAATGCTACTAATACAGATAACTGCAACGATGATACACTAACTGACTGGTGGACGCTTTGATTGATGGCTGGCGTCCACGACTTCGTGACAAGGAATTTCGTGATAAGGAAAAACACACATACACTTCACTTGACACCTGATGAACACTACGACAATTTACGGTTTACGACAGGGAACTTACGGACATTACTTTGATTTAATATACTAAACTTTTTAACTAATTAACTAATCGTTTTTTATGGACTATGGATTAAACTAAACATAACTAACACAACTAAGCAAGTACTGAACTGTTACATTCTGTAACCCAGTGGGCGGGCGTCGCCCCAAAACTAAAACACACTACATGTTTCGTCAACAGCAAACGTCTGTACGACGCGACGATCTAATCTAGACTCTTACATGTTTACCCCATAATTTACTAAATTCGACTCTTTCATGTTTATCCCATGACTAACTAAAGTCAACTATCTTTAAAAACGAAACGCTATCTTCAGAACAGGATTATCTTAGGGATACGGGGTGCATAGGCTAGGGCATCCGAAGTCACGCATGTATACATAATAATTTCTAAACCTAATGATCAACAAATAAATGTAGTGACTATCATAATACGAAAGGAATTTCTAAACTGAATTTTGACATTTATAACTTAAACAGATAAACAGAGTTAAAATATGATTATTGAAACTATAATTTAGAAGAGTTTATAAAAAGTTATTTATCTGTTATTGCGCTTACCCTCGTCTTATTACATATAGAAGGCAACATATTCTAGCATGAGTTACAAATTCGCTCACGAGCGCGCAGCGGCAAGTGGGTGTAGGAATGTGTTCTTGAATTGCTTTCTGTAACGGATGTTTTATACTAATTTTCTCTGTTAAGGCTTTCATTTACACTATTTTTTATAACAATTTTTTGACAATTTCCATTAAGGGAAATTTTGGTAAAATTATTTTAAATTTATTCTGCCGTTTATTAAACCGGGGGTGACTATACTTTACTGAACATCTGCATCTGAATAGTAATTACAAGGTTTGAAAAAATCTAGGGTTTTAACACATACTCAATCGGATACAAAAAGAGGATTCGTTGTTCGTGTCGTATTGGCTTCGTCAGAGGAGCTCCGCATCATCTGCTGCGTACCAGTGTGAACTAGACAATATGTCACGTATTTTAAGCAGCGAGATGCCAGCCGCTGTCCTTGCGTTGGAAAATAAGCTCACTTTATGTTTTACAAACTCCTTCTTTCGATTTTCATTTCTTGTCGCTCGACTATCACTAGAGTCATCGAAGCTTCAAGTCACCATGATAAAGATTGAAAAATTTAAAAAGTTGTTTCCAATGTTGTGCGCTCAATAAACAAATAGTAGCAGATTCAAATCCTGTATAGGTAATAAAACTGTTAATCTCAAAATAATATTAAAACGACATATGTTCGTTGAGTCAGTACAGTATGTAAATCTTTGTATTACATCGCATACATATAGGGATTTTCACCATTTTTGTAAATTTTATATAATATTCTACACGAAAAAAATAAGAAATACGTATTTTTGATTTTTTATATACAGTGCCACAATCAATTATATTGAAAATTCCAGTTTTCATTTAAATTTCTAACTACTAAAATGCTAAAATTAAAAATGTATGCCTGTAAAGCAGGGGTAGTTTCATGTTGCTGCGAAGGGTGTACCAGCATCAAGCCCTACACCCATTTGTATTTATTTACTACTATTATATTACATAATATAATTCCATATTCTTTGAAATGTATACATAGCGATTGAAAATATAGGGTTAAATGGCTATTTTTTTTTATTATTAATTTTAGAACCTATAGTTTAAATTACAAAGTTGGGGGTGGGGGCATAGTTAAATGCCTCCTTTTTGTATAAAATGGTTCTGAATTCTACTTAAAGTAGGTCCCCACACTTTCGGATATATAGGTAAGTTTAGTTAAATCGTCTTGTTTAGGCTCAGGAATCTATATACAAGTATTTTAGAGACAGACTTCACACTTTTCAGGGAAAATTTGTTTCAAAACTCATATATCAAAAGAACTACAGAATGTAGATTAATAGGAGTATTTTACTTTTTATCCCCTATCTTACTTTCTAAAATCTGGTTACTTTAATCTACTAATGTTTCTTTTTATCAATATCTTGATCTAATACATGGAGGGTTCAGAGCACCAAGTGAACAAAGTCCATTTTTTACCAATTTAATTTTATACATGCAACACCGAATGCATCCCAGAGGTAAATGTAAGTATGTAAGGTAAACTACTTTTGAGAATTACATCACATCAAACCAAGTCCATAGTAGATACACGTTCATAGGTTTGCCCAACGCCACCAAAGACAGCAGTGTTGGAAGTGAGGTCTCAAACCTCGATTATTTTCAGAGCACAAATGAACCTAGTCCCTAGTAGGCTCTGTTAACTTCACTTCACTTAGTTATTCCTGATCAGTTTGTTGCCGGTCCAATAACCCAATGAATTGTATATTTTTATCACTAAGCAACAAATCCTATTATTCTATTATTATTACAACAAAATAATGACATTATTAATCTTAAGTTAGATCCTAATGACATGACATGATATGTAAGGAACCATTGATATCATAGCTATGCCATTTATTTATTTGTAAATAAAAACATTGAGAATTTTATGATTTTTAACCGAGTTCGATATTTCTATTTACTACATAAGCAGGTAATTATAGAAGAGGAAACCAATTATTATTATTTTTTTCTAATAATGTGTATGCCTACTACTATTTCATGGAATAACTTTATACTGTTTCTTTACTTTAATTTACTTAAATTACTCATTGTGTTCTATCAGTCTTATACTCAGCCTATTTCAAAATTGCAAGTTTTTATTTAAAAAAAAACTCATATAAAATCATTTTAATTGTATAGGAATAGTACTTATGTGTAAATGAAAGTTTTAATAGTTATTTATATATCAAGTTGAGTAAAGTATATCTTTTTTCACAAGAAGGAAAATTTGCCGAACGAGCTGAAGTCGAGTGCGCAAATCCTCATATAAAATAATTTTAATTATATAGGAAATAGTATTTATGTGTAAATGCAAGTTTTAATAGTTATTTATGTACCAAGTTGAGTAGGTAAATTATATCTTTTTTTCACGAGTTGTATACAATTTTTTTTTACGTCTGCCATGGGAGCGTGAAAAAAAGTGCCGTAGCGTTTCATTATTTCACTCCGCAATTTTAAAAAAGTGCACTTTTTTCACACTTTCATGTATAAAAAGGCACACTTTATAAACTCATTTTAATGGAAAAAATCTGATGTGGCCAGCACATTACCTTCCGTCAGTTCTATGTATTTTGTACAAATTTCATACGGAAAGTTCCTTGCTAAATTAAATATTCTATTTCTTGTACATTACCGTCCGACAGTTGCATGTATTTTATGCAAATTTCATACAGAAAATTATTATTTTGTGACGTGTTCTATATGCAGTGTAATGTATCTGCAGAAATAAAAGATTTATTATTATTATTGTTATTATTATTATTATTTCTTGTACATTACCTTAAAGATGTTGTATGCATTTTATACAAATTCCATACAGAAAGCAAAAGAGCCTATATTTCCAGTAAAAATTATAAGACAAACACACTATGTCAATTTCACTTGACACTGACATCTTTCAATCAGAATTTTCTTAATATAGTAGCTGTTTCCATAGCTATGGCTACTTTATGAAATTTAATTTCTTTATAATTTTTTAACTCTATATCCATTTAATATTAAGTATAAAATGCAGTCAAATCGTATAGAGAATAAAATATTCTTTAATATTTATAATAACATCAAATGTGAAAAAATGATATTTAACATAGTTTTTTCAAGAAAAACTGTTAAAATCTTCAAATGATGGTACTTCCGGTTGACCAATTGTAACCAAAATCTAATCAGCTCTTCATATGGATGTAACGAAGAAGTACACGAAAATATTATAATTTTTGTAACTGTAGTATTAGAGTTATCGCAGACGAAAATTTTGTTACACACACACACACACACACACACACACACACACACACACACACACACACATCCACACATACACACACACACATACAGACATCATCGTAAAAATAGTAAATTCGTATTCTAGGGACCCTAAAACGTGCTTATTGATTAAAAACTCATCATCGAATTTTTTGACCAAAGACAATACCTTCCTTACCTAAAGGTGACGGAAGGTAAAAAGGGCCCTTTTTTAACAGACGTAAAAAATATAATTATAACAATAAAAGAGGTTATAAACGGTACCTACTACCTGGAATTGATCGTGGACTGATAAATAAAATACTAGATGAGCCTCAGTATTTTTATCTCTGGTTAAACATGCCTTTTAATTTAAGGATCATTAAAATAAATATATAGCACGGATAAGTTGTAAAAATTACACATGTGTAAATTTTTCGACGTCGCATTTTTCTTATACCTGACAAATAAGTTAACAGACATTTTAACCAATGATGAAAATATATAAATATCTCAAAATAAGGAAAGACAGATTTGGTCTACTTGTGCCTTGAACCCTACATAATATGTAATTTATTTTTTGTTTCAAATAACAATTTGAAAATGTAATTTTTTTCACAACTCTGTTTAAATATTAATTATAAAACGTAATAATAGTCCATTCCAGCTCAATCGAATTTAACATTTTCTGCTATTGCTCATGGCAGTCTGTATAAATAGCTAAAATTTATTACTTTTATTTTGCCTCTATTTCAAAAACTAAACGCATGTAAAAATAGTTTTGGACTTGTTAGATGTAGTTTTTAATTCTGAACTTTTTTTGTATTTACACTTTTGTTCTAAATAGGGCAGAATTTACAGCAATATGAAAATTTGTTTTTGTTATGGTCCACAAAAAAGTAGACCCGCGGAATAATTAAAATACTTCGGAAATGAGGATTATTGTTTTTTGGTATAAATGTATAACGAATAGCGTGTTAGGAGGAGGTTCGTACTACGAATGGAAGTAGAGTTCCAAATAGCGGAGGAGCGGGCATTACCGGAGTACTGCCATTCGCAAACAGGTTTTAATTGAATAAAAATTTCTTGTATTAATCTTAATAATTTAAGTACATTACTTTAATTTAGAAATAGCATCCACGAAGAATACAGTTTGAGGTGAATTCGTAACGTCACACTTATTTTTCTAACTTTGGGACACCATAACTCGCTTATTAAAAATATTTTTTTTACCGGATTTGCACCAATAGTTTTACTTATACTTTCAGATGATGTTATAAAAAAATCTGATGTGGCCAGCACATTACCTTCCGTCAGTTCTATGTATTTTGTATAAATGTCATACAGAAAGTTCCTTGAAAAAGATTATATTTCTTGTACATTACCTTAAGGCAGTTGTATGTATTTTAAACAAATTCCAAACAGAAAGTTTCTAACAAAACATCCTTTATTTCCAGTAAAATTATAACATAAACATACTGTCAACTGCACTTGACACTGACACCTTTCAATCAGAATTTTCTATTTTCTTAATGTAGCAGCTGTTTCCAGAGTTATAGCAAAGCTGACTAATATATATGATATTTAATGTCTTTATAATTTTTTAACTCTATGTCCATTTAATATTAAGTATAAAATACATTCAAATTGTATAGAGAATAAATAATTCTTTAATATTTATAATAACATTAAATGTGAAAAAATGATATTTAACATCGTTTTTTCAAGAAAAACTGTTAAAATCTTCAAATGAGGGTACTTCCGGTTGACCAATTATAACCAAAATCTAATCAGCTCTTCACATGGCTGTAACGAAGAGGAATACGAAGGAATTATAATTTTTTGAATTGTAGTATTAGAGTTATCGCATAAGAAAATTTTGTCACACACAGACACACACACACACACACACACACACACACACACACACACACACACACACACACACACACATACACACACACACATACAGACATCATCGTAAAAATAGTAAAATCGTATTGTAGGGACCCTAAAACGTGCTTATTCATCAAAAACTCACCACCGAATTTTTTGACCAAAGACAATACCTTCCTTACCTAAAGGTGACGGAAGGTAAAAAGGGTGTAATCCCCCATTATTAACCAATATACGCATATATTCGTATTACAGAATTGCACGAAGAACACGTAGTACATTCAGGCGCCCCCTAAGCAACGGTTCCTTATACGACCAACTAATCTTTCCACTACAGGCTACAGGAGCATGCGAGAGATAATCCAAGAAAGAGAAACTACTCCAAACAAAGTGCGAAAAATATAAGTGCCAAGTGCTACGTTCTAATTCTAAATTCCATTTATATAAATGTTCTTTATAGTGTTTTTATACAGTGTATGCTCCTGATACAAAATAAATACATAGTTCGAAATCTAGTATAAACTACAAATATCTTGCAGAGGCTTTAGGTTGTAGGTAAATAACCTGTAGTGAAATCTTAGTAAAAATGTTACAGTACAGGTGGAATTTCTGCCTCAGGCTTTGTAAAAGAGGAAAGGGAATTCATATGTATGTTTTGCACAGCTTTTCGATTTTCATTTTACCGATGATCGCTAAAATCACTGAAGGTTTACTTGTCACTACTATTGCCAATATACCGCGAATCTCATGTGTACCTTTCAGATTATTTATACATTATACGTGTTGGCAAATAGTAATAACATATTGCAGCGAACTGGGGATATACATTTTATAACACAAATTAAAAATCTATATTGATTAACTATTTGTTCTCGTATAATATTACCTACTAATTTTATATTAATTGTATAATATTTTAAAACAAATGTAGTTGTACATATAGGACATAAATATATGTAAAATATATTGAAATTATTTTCAATGTATCTATTTTATAAATATTCCTATTTAAATAATTTATGAAACAAGTATGAAGTTAAATATGTACCTACTCGTTAATTGATATAATTTGTCACGGGTTACTACCCATTCCTGGGTATGCTATCATATATATTTTACACAAATTTGCAATAATGAAAACATTTTTTTTATTATTCAGGAGGGCATTTATCTGATATCACTCCATTAGCACTTATTGCTAATATGGAGAGAGTACTACAGGATTTAAACTCGGGTCGACAGAAATACAACTGATTTTTTACGAGTACAATAACAATAGCAGGCAAAAATTTTAATTTATTTTGATATACAGTGTAATTGATTTCGTTTGCAGTACCTATATGGAAAACTTTTTTATTATTAGTCTGACAAAAAAAAACTAGGGTTATAATTTTAGTTGAATGTCTCTACACGTCTAAACTATTAAAAATGCATGCATACAATTTCTAACAGGACGGCTAGAATGTTGTTTTCTCTATTTTCATTTTCAATTAAAGTATACCCTTAATTTTCTTTATCACACCACTTTAAAAAAAACATTAGTGCAGTTAAAATAAGAATAAGGAACAGGATGCAGTTAAAATAATATTAGTTATATAAATTAATTATCGCAAGAACATGTAAAGTTGAGACCCTTTATACCAATTTTAGATGTTGACAGATGTTTTCCTCATTATAATAATAGCATATAATAATTACTATTACATTTCGACCCGTCCAGGTACGAATTCTAGGTTCTGCGCATACAACGCGCGGTAGCCATAGCAAAGTTAAAGAAATTTAAGAAGAAATATAATTTGCTAAAATATAAAAGTAATAGAATACCTGCCATAAAGTAAAAACAAAATCCATTTAATAAATAAAATAAATAATTTATAAAAACAAAAATCTACATAATGAAAGGTATAACAATAAACTTTTTTACGGGTTGAAATAATTTAAATAATAGCTACTTAATGAAACTTATCACAAACAAAAAATATTAATTAATAAATATTTTTATACAAAATATCCTATAGTACTATTAGTGCTTGTTCTCAAATTCGACCATTGTGAGCGTAAGCGTACCTAAAATTTATGTATTTTTTATGTTATACAGCATAATGCTTAAGTTAAATTATGTATTAGGGCTAAAAAATGCTAAATGCAATAAATCTTTCATATTCTATAAATAAATGATCTAGGATCTAGGGCTCATATTTAGTAATAAAAACTAATAATTATTAAAGATTCAAGTTTGATTAATTATTCAATTTTGCACTTTAATATTCGTTATACAATCCTAACTTGGAGTAGGCTATGAACAGAGAAACGTATGTCTGATCATTATTCAATTCAAAAGTCAAGTTGTCAAAATTGATCTTAAAATGTGATTGTAAGGAGAAAAGATAATAAATAAGGATACAGTATATTGCCATTTGCCGTTTTCTATTTTATTCCCATTTCTAAAATAATATTCAAAAAAAGCTTTAATTTTTTAGATAACATTTTTGACAATACCTCGTGTCAAACTGAAATTTAATTAAATAGTTTTTAAATTGACATGCGTTTTTTTTGTTCATAGCCTACTCCGAGTTAGGAACACACTGTATTAAATTTTACCTAACAGTTAATAAAGTTATTATTTTTATTCAGCTTTTTCATCTAAACTTATTAAAATGCAGAATGTGCTTCAAATTTCTAGGTTATTTTTTTTATTTCTACATACGAGTATATATTTCTTATTTTCTCATTTGATAATCAAATCAGTTTCGCAAATGATTTAAAAAATTGAGTGGGCAAACATATGTGCAATAAAAAAAATACGTAGAACTCCTCTTCATAGATTCTGAGAGCTGAAGCAAAGCTGGATGACTCGGCTAGTGCTTGCTGAAGTAGCCGAGTGTATTTTACAGCCTATCAGCGGTTTATGGCTGCCTTAAACCTCCAGAAATATTTTTTGCACACTTCCTATCAAGAGATTGACTCATATAAAATCTTCTCCATCTGTCGACAACGATCATAAAGATTTCATTATCTCTCTAACAGATTTTTTCAAAGTTATAAATTGTTTTAAAAACACCACAAGAAATGCGTAGTAGATCTTACGAAATGATTCTCCAGTTATCGAAATACGAGTAATAATATCAAATTTATAATGAAAAGGTACAAATTAAACATACAACACTTTTTGATATTTTGGAGACCACGCCAAGTAAAATGACATAAAACCGTGACCTTACAGCTAATGTAAATCAGTGAATATCAATGTATCGTCATCGTCAAATTAAACGTAAATGGGTTCATTAAAAAACATTAGAGCAAGAAGTATCGTAACGCCATTGTATCATTTACGTAAATGAAGCCTCAAGATATTTATTTTCGTTCTTAGATAACAATTACTCGTCGCCGATCCTGTCCAGGCCGGCTCTGTCGCAGGTTACAATATTTTTCAGTCATACAAACGCTCGTGGTTTCTACCTGGTGTTGCAACGAAAATTAAAAAAAAAATGATATTCGGTTTACTTTAGATGTTTCGTTATTTTTTTCATTAATTTATTTGAAAATGGATTTCTGAATTCAAAAAGAATATTTAAAAACTAATAACCTTTTTTAAAACTTTGATAGTTCCTATCATACAGTTTTTTGTCTAATATTAATAATATAAATGACCCATGTTCTAATTTGTTACTATAGTAGAGGATCCCATTATTAAATTTTTCTATCTATTGTTGGCAGCATTTAAAATAGCGTTGCGTATAGCGTACACACTGGGTCCAGAAGTGATTTTACTGAATTCAAAGCATTCAAGATGTGCCCCTGCCCCTGGCTCATTCAAAACTTACCAACTTATCTCAAACAGTAATCAGGGATTTTTCGGAATTGAGTCGTAATATGCTATGGATTTTTTTAAATTATGAAGACTTGTTTTTGTACCTAAGGAATTCAACTTAAATAAATATAATTTTTGTGTAATATGAAATAAATATGCTACAATATATTCCCGAATTCGGGCATTGTCTGAAAAATTAGCTGAAAACTAGTTTTGAACATTTGAAAATTCCCAAAGCCGAGTGGACTTCAACGGATATTATTTAATCAGAATTGAACAATACAAGTAATGATTAGGAAAAGTTATGTTAAGGTTTGTTTTTAAAAAAATAACAAATAAATATTAGTCTTTGTAAGTTGTAGCTGTTTTTCGGGTTTGGGCATTTTCAGGAGTTCAAAACTAGTTCTGAGTAGAATATTTTATATTATATTTATGATAGTATAAAGTAAAGTAATGCAGATGGTTCTAATATAACTTGCAAATTAATAATCGTCAACTCATTGGCAGTGATACTTTAATGGTGGAAAGGCGCTTGATAATTTGCTGGACGTATCATTTTTTAAAATAGGCCAATTAGGAAGTCAAGAATATAAAACATAAAATAACTTGTAAAACAATGAAATTTGTTTTAATATTCATTAATTTATATTTTTGCATAATTAGTTTCATGAAAAAGTTACGTCAATTGTAAAGACGAAAACATATTTGTGTTTATGTTGAAAGTATTTATAAAAACCTTATTTAGGAATATAGTGGTTATTTACTGCATTAGAACGACTTTAATAATTAAACTTTATTCTCTGTTCACATTTCATAGTTTTATGTACAATTTGAACAAGGCTAATATAGAGCAATGAATGTTTAAAAAAATTTTTACATTAAATACTTTGTGCCGTTTTAGTATTTGTACGTATTTTCTCATACTTAAAAGCACGTGTAATCTTTTAATTATTTTTTTTTATAGTAATCGGCTTATATTATAATGCATTTCATTTCATCTAAAATTTAATTTTTCTTCGTCATATCTACACTTAGCTGTAATAGCTTAATAATATCAGGCAATTAGTAAATATTCTTTCCTCTATCTAGTGAAGCACGCGTGGCGAGACGAGACGAGACGAGAAATATAAAATATCGATCTCGTCTCGATTTCGGATCTGTAATCTAGATCTCGCTCTCGTTTTTGCAAATTTTTTTGGGTCTCATCTCGTTCTCGCACGAGAGTCTCGCTATAAAAATAAGTGCATGCGCACTACGTATTTATGTAACTGTTTAACTACAAGAGAGAATTTCGCACCAATAGCACCGTCTTCCATGTATTTACAATCGTATAACTATAATAAAGAGACGAAACACTAAATTCTGGTCACCAAATTATTTCAATACGAACATAATGTTTATTCATTTACGGTGACCACAAAATGTGATAAGTTAGTAAACAATTTAATTTACCTCTAAAATATCCAATTTATCATCAAATTGTGATCTCTAAACTATTTCAATTCGAACATCTGTTAACACATTCTGCCTGTCATCAGTAAAACGAATTAAATATTAAAATATTATTTTTTTGTAACTAAAAGTACCTACACTTTTTCATTAAATATATGCTACTATTTAAGTAAGATTAAGTCATAAAACTACTACACTGGTAACCCGCCGGCAACCAATCACTCCGCCTCTCTTCCTGTTGGCTCCCATCGACGCTTAATATAACATCCTTTACTTTTCAGGGACGACAATAGTTTTATTAACCGTGGTTTTAACTGGGGTGAATTAGGGGATGAAATATTAGAGAAAACTGGTTCTATTGGATGCAATACCGATTTTGTCTTTATTTTTGCATTTCCTCGCTCTGGGAACGATACTAATCGAATTGACTCTAGATAGACTAAAAAAATATAGTGAATTCATATAATTTCCACATTTACGTGTTCTATGCATGAATTAGCGTTGACTCCATACCTCGTACGGTGCATTTTTCATAGAATTTATGAGTCAAAGCTATAAAGTTATAAATACTTTTTATTGCGAGACTTTCTCGCTTCTCGCAGTTGTTATATTGATCTCGCCTCGAATTTTAAACTGCAATCTCGCTCTCGTTCTCGTCTCGCATAATGCAACGAGACGAGACGAGATGCGAGAGTATTCTCGCCTCGTCGTGCATCACTACCTCTATCTTAAAGCGGTACACACAAAAATATAAAATTTGTTTAGATTAATAAAACTGATAATTAAAACATATGCTTTAACTATTTTAATGGAAAAATCATGACATGAAATCTGATTACTTTTTTTGTATTAAAGTGAACAAGCAAACACGAAAATATTTGTCCGCATAATCCGGGGGTCCGGTGAAACGGACCCCGGATAAACAGATAACTATTGTATTATGTTTTATTACGATAAATATTTCTAATAAGTGTGCCTGAGTGTCCGTTGGCGAATTTGAAGACTCGGTTTCGGTCCCAACCCACACCAAATTTAAATGGCATAAAAGTGACCCCTGTAGTGCACTGACGTTTGGTAAACGCTCGCACGGTAGATGCGAATATATCATCATCATTACCGATATCTGCAGATTAGCACTCCCAGCAATTCCGTCATGATATATTTATATATTTATTTTTAAAAAATAGGTAAACATATTACACTTTATTTTCATTTCCAATTAAGGTATCGTGAAAAAACCTGTATTTGAAATATGAAATGTAGATAATAATTGTTTGTAGATAAAAAATAGTGCACCATATAAGTATGTGTTAACAATGTTTATATTTCTAACATTTATATCATAAATAACTATTTTAACTTAAAAATTAATGTTAAAAGCTTACTTTTAATAATGACTGTAAATAAATTATGCAAATAAAGAATGCAGTATCACAAATTTAAACATTTTATATATAACGAATAGGTATTAACCTGGTTAAAATGCACAAGTTCTTACACAAACTCTAAATATTTCACAACAAAATAAACAGCACATGTATCATAAGTTTTACCTCCACCTCTTGAAAATAAACCCGGCTGTATTTAATACAAGACATCTGGTCGCTTTAACAGCAAGTAGTTTAACCTCTAGAGCCATCCTACGGCAAGCGTGATAACTACGCGAGGACACGCCTCCAAGAGGTTAAATTTTTTGGTCTCAAAAAAACCAGGGTGTGCACGTACTGGTTGTAAGCGAGCGAAGCGGTCAACCTCTATACTGTGCTAGAACTTTGTTTAGCTATAGAAACGCACACAAGACATTGAATATATTGCAGAATATTCTTTTATTCTTTATTTTAAGTAAGTTAACAACGTTTCACCCACATGTTTACTTTCGTAAATTTTAGGTTATCTTTAAATGTCACTTTGACGTTTAACCTAGTATGAAAATCGAAATGGCCGCGTTGATGAACAGCTTACGTCACTGGTTTAGGGACGAGGCGGATAAAAACAGCCGCGCTTTGAACAATGTCATTTCTAATTGCAATTTTTTCATTATACAAGTTCGATTTGATATTTTTCATTACTTTATCGATTAAAGTTAAAAATGAAAAATCATGCATGACTTCATTGTCACATATCCTACGCTCGGGTTCTTTAGGCAAAGTTCGAATTACACAAAATACATGTGCAGTAGAAAGATAGGTTCAACATTAGGAGAATAGATGTCTCTTGTTTCTTAAAAGAAATTTACCTAGCAAAATATTTACTATGATTACAGGATTACAGAACTAATTTTTGTCCAACATTAAATTTCAGCCCCTCTTCATCCCAGTTATAACCACAGTTAATGTAGTTCTTGTCGTCCTTCAAAAGTTAGGGATGTTATATTAAGCAAAATTTATATCACAAAACAATTTTAAATATGACGTTCAACAATAGTCATGTAACAAAGTTTTAGTTGAGTAATGCGGATTTCAAATGTTTCTCCGATAGAAAACGAAGCGTGTTCGGCTGTCGTTGTTTTAGGGCTGAGATTATGAGAAGTATGAGTTATGATATGTACTCAATTTTTTGTTGAGTCGATCTTCGAGTCCTCAAAGCCCGGCCCGAATATATCCCTAACTGTAACCAGTTGCCAATAATATGAACGTATCTATATTATAATCCGGAGTTTTAAATTTTAAAATTTGTTTACTAGTTAGGTATCATACACAAATTGATAACCAAAATGAAATTGACATAAGAGCATCCAAAAACAAAAATAAGAAGCCAAATTAGTTGAAATTTTAATGTCATTCGCAAAAGTAGTATGTTTCAGTTACACATTTTAAACGTTGTTAAAGTAGCAAGCGCACTTTTAAATCGGTAAAACTATAACTAATTTATGCAAATTAAGTTTTAATAGCATTTCATAGTATTTTCTGCTTAGGTAGCCAACAGTACTTTTGACTAATAATTATTGGGTGTAGAATTTAAAATCACGATGTCTCACTAAACGAGTGCGAACCATTGAACACTGAACCACCATCGTTTAAATCTCTGTCGTTCCTTACACAAACATTGTTCCAATTCTCCTATCTTTGCTTGTGAAGGAAAGAATTGCGTCGCATCCTCACGTTCATTATATTGGAGATTGAATCATTCCCAGATCTTCCCGTGTCATTCTATCAAGGAGGGACAGGAAAACCTGATGAATCAACGGCTTTATTATTGTGATTAGACATTCGCGGAAATGAAAGGAAAGAATGATTTAATTACTGACGTGTTTCCAATCTCTGTTTGCAAAGGCAATTAGAATAAAATGTATAAGGAAGTAACGTTTGTTGATTTAAATTTGAAATTCAAATTTTGACTTTTCACGAAGAATTTATTTTCAGTTTATCGACAAAAATTTATATAGATACTTCATTCTAGTTCAAATGGAGTAGATAGACATTGATTATTCTATATACGAGTACTCGTATGTCAACCCACTTTGCAATTGGGTTTTAATTCAGTTGAGGGGATGTAAAATAAAATAAGATCTAATATGTTGATGTTAATGTCCAAAGAACCTCTACCCCAAAGAAATTGCGACAAAAACTTTTTAGACAGAATCCTGTTCAGAAAGATGCGCTGAACAACATATCAAAAGTTTCCGGAAAACGGACCATGAGATTCTTCCGCAAATTGAAAAAACGGCGGTATTTTTAGGTTTTTGTCCATTTTCTCAAAAACAATTGCCATTATCATAATTTCATAATACAAAATTATGGCTCAACATTTTTTATACAAAAAAGGATTCTTACACTTTTTACCTAGAATGAATTGTCACGTAGTTAGATTAAACATATTTAGACAAAATAACAATTGTTATTTCTTTCAAAAATTAATTTTTTAAAGAAATTTAAATTACTCAAAAAATATACTATACTCGTATTACGTATTTAATAATTAGTCTAATAGGTTTCACTGTTCATGACAGTTTGAATTTATCGTGGCATCGAAAGAAGTAAATTATCGATGATTTATAAATAATTTTTGTCAACGCTTTCCTACAAATTTTCATTTTTTCATCACTCTGATTCTGTTTGGTAGGATAACGCGGTTTAAAATTTTGAATTCAGCATAAAATTATATTTCACTTATATACGACTTTTGCCGATGAGTGGTTCGGGAGTTACTAACAACTAAAACTTACATTACCTATACATTAAAATTTTAAACATATGAAAATCGGCTCATTTCTAATTTTTTCATCAACCACTTCCACACGTATTAAATACGTAGTATTGTTTATCTTTAAATGTATCAAAATTTTGGATGAAAAAATGCGAACTGAGTCGTTTATTAGATATTTAAAATTTTAGAGAAATTTCATGTAAGTTTAAGTTGTTTGTAATTCGCGAACCGCTCATCGGCAAAAATCGTGTAATACATGCTAAATTCAAAGTTTCAAACCGCGTTATCTATCCTGCGAGTGGTGGATGAAAAAATGAAAATTTGTAGGAAAGCGTTCACAAAAAATATTTAAAAATCATCGATAATTTACTTTCATCAATGCCACGATGAGTTTAAATTGTATTAACAGTAAAACCTATTAGACGATGTATTAAATACGTAATATTGTGTATTTTTTGAGTAATTTAAATTTCTTTCATGTTATTTTGGTTAAATATTTTATAACCGAACTCTTTGACAGTAGTTTATCTTACGTAAAAAGTGTAAGAATATTTTTTGTTTAAAAAAATGTAGTGAAATTATTTTGTAATATTGTAAAAAATTATACGGGTGATTTTTTCGAGAAAATTGCCAAAAACCTAAAAATTCCGCCATTTTTACCAATTGTCGGGAGGTTTCTATGGTCTGATTTCTGGAAACTTTGATATGTTATTCAGCGTATTTTTCTGGACAGGATTCAGTACAAAAAGCTTTTGTTGCAATTTGTTTGAGGTTAAACCGTAGATTTCCTGGATTATACATATAGAAGCAGCAAAAAAGACTGCATTATGTACTATAAATTGTGAGGAAAGCACAGAACTAAAGGTTTCCTCAAGGGTAGTAGCACCACAGACGCCAGAGAAGATACATAATTTTCTGTAATGTGCTGTTATAAGCATTAAATAAATTCCCTGGTGACCAGATTTCAACAGAAACAAAAGAGAGAATGAAAACACAAATGAAAAGTACGTAGGCACGGTATAACAATCAATGATGTATTGAGAAAATCTACGGGGAAACAATGTTCAAGGCATTTGTTTATGTTTATAATGTCCCATGCTAATTTGAGTAATTTGAAATAAAATCGGTAAAGCTCAATTTATAGGAAATAATATACTGTACGTATTGGTTATCTTAAAAAAAATATTTGTAATATCATAAAAATATAGTCATAGTTATTTTTGTAACAAAAGTTTAGAGAAAAATTTTACGCTCTAATTTTATTACAAAATAAGGTCTAATCTAGTTGTCACTGGACATAATAAATTCATAATAGTTCTTTTATAATAGACCATGTTAATATTACCAGAACAAATTTCGAAAGATGTTATACAAACTGGAAATATGCAAATCTACTCCTATCTATATAGATTAGTTGGACAGATAACCGAAACGTGAAATTGTTAACGTTTTTGGGGATCGAAATCGAACTAGCAGGGTCAATCAAAGTGCTCAAGACAATGTTAGAACATCATCACGCAATTATAATTTTAAGACGATTGTTAACAGAACTTTTGTCAAAAATAATTTAAAATTTCGAAAAAGAAATAATGTAACCAAATAGACTGCGGGTTACCCGCCCAGCTTGAGCGAATCGCTAGATGCTGCAGAGCATTAAGGAACCAACTTTTTATAGAAAACAGAGAGAAAGAGAGAGAGAGAGAGAGAGAGAGAGAGAGAGAGAGTATAATCCCCCTAATATTTCACAGGCACGATTGATTGAAGACCTTTGAGCATTTTTACCAGAAAAATATGCAATAATGACAGGGAATAACAAAAGAACAACAGTTACAGACAATAATATTTCTGACGACCCGGGAAGTAGATTTAACATCATCCAGAGACAAATAAATAAATAAAATTTTTATTGACCGTACTTCAAAGGCGAGGTTCAGTCTAGGGCTGTTCTTCCACCTAACCCATACAACGATCCAGGGATCGAAAACCGCAGAAAAATGGGTTCGGTTTGGGTTCAGGTTCAGAAATGAAAATAAAATTGGAGTCAAGTTCGGTTCGGATCCATAAAAAAATATTTTTAGGTGGTTCGGTACGGGTTCAGTTTCGGTTCGTACATTCAAGTAGGTATAGTAAATAAAAGGCGATCTGCTCAATAATAACAAAAATAATATTACTCTATTAAGTAAATAATAAAAATGAAAAACATACTGGTACCAATCAATTTTCTTTTTTTAAGAAATTTTCATTTAATCTGATTATAAAAAAAATCTGATGTGGCCAGCACATTACCTTCCGTCAGTTCTATGTATTTTGTACAAATTTCATACGGAAAGTTCCTTGCTAAATTAAATATTCTATTTCTTGTACATTACCTTCCGGCAGTTGCATGTATTTTATACAAATTTCATACAGAAAATTATTATTTTGTGACGTTGTCTATATGCAGTATAATGCATCTGCAGAAATAAAAGATTTATTATTATTATTATTATTAAATTAAATATTCTATTTCTTGTACATTACCTTGAAGCAGTTGTATGTATTTTATACAAATTCCATACAGAAAGCAAAAGATCCTACATTTCCAGTACAAATTATGACAAACACACTATGTCAATTTCACTTGACACTGACATCTTTCAATCAGAATTTTCTTAATATAGTAGCTGTTTTCATAGCTATAGCTACTTTATGAAATTTAATTTCTTTATAATTTTTTAACTCTATATCCATTTAATATTAAGTATAAAATGCAGTCAAATCGTATAGAGAATAAAATATTCTTTAATATTTATAATAACATCAAATGTGAAAAAATTGTATTTAACATAGTTTTTTCAATAAAAACTGTTAAAATCTTCAAATGATGGTACTTCCGGTTGACCAATTGTAACCAAAATCTAATCAGCTCTTCATATGGCTGTAACGAAGAAGTACACGAAAAATTATAATTTTTGTAACTGTAGTATTAGAGTTATCGCAGACGAAAATTTTGTTACACACACACACACACACACACACATCCACACACACACACATCCACACATACACACACACACACACATACAGACATCATCGTAAAAATAGTAAATTCGTATTCTAGGGACCCTAAAACGTGCTTATTGATTAAAAACTCATCATCGAATTTTTTGACCAAAGACAATACCTTCCTTACCTAAAGGTGACGGAAGGTAATAACTGATATTTCTTCAGGCATATTTGCTCGTTGAAGTTGTAAAAAGAATTTCATTGCAGAAAATGCCCGTTCTACACTAACTTGTGTAGCTGTAACTGCTAACTCAATTTTCGCAACGTCACAAAGTGTAACAATTTTTGTTCCTCCCAAAAATTTAATATATTAGCAGTTTTTGGGAGTTTGGACGTCTTAATAATCTTGTAAATTAGTGTAATGTGCAGCGCCCGCCGTCGCCGCCACTGTCGTCGCCGCTGTCGCAGCGATGAGCGAGTGTCTATTTTTAGCGATGACGAAACATTTTTCCGAACCTGCTTAATTACTCGGTTGATGTAATCTATTGTGTTTGAGTTTCTATCCGGAATAGTCTTCTAGAAATTTCCCGAATACAAATGCCCGAGTATATAAGCACTGTTAGCGAAGGCATTGGACAGTCTGATATAAATAATAATAATAATAATTAAAATATCGACCAAATTCAGTTTTCCGCCATTTTCTCGTATCGTATCTCTTATAGTTTCCGAGATCCCAATGGTGGCCTTCGAAATCCGGACCCCTGTATATATATATATATATATATATATATATATATATATATATATATATATATATATATATATATATATATATATATATATATATATATACTTTTATTGACATATATCAAAGGCTATATTATACGGACCGCATTTACTTCACGGCCGCTTTAATTTTCGGCTGCATTTACTTTACGAACGCAACTGCCTATCATTCGTTTAAATGATAAATAAATTTAGTGTTACATTGCATGCAGCTTAATAAATTTTAATGGAAGTACTAAAACAATCGTTGTATTTCCTTCATTTTCTTGCTTAAAAAATTAATTATTGTAGTGATTTTATATGTATTTTTAGTTTATAATATATTTTGACAGTAAGCAGTTTGTTTGGAAGAGTACCATGATAACAGATAATTATTACAGGAACCTATTTAGGAAATTACATGCGGAAATCAAGGCGAAGCGACATGGAATGCTCACGAAATGGTGAAACTTGCGGGCGAGTTGGATATGGAACTCTACCCCATTCCTCTAGGTAGAGCACATATGTAGAAAAAAGTTAAGCTCACGATCAACATTCGTTTTCATTACATTAATTTTTCTTAGCAATAATCACAATTTTTTAACCTTCCCTCTACTGATGCATGAGACGAGAAGATAAATTATCAATCTCGTCTCGTCTCGTATTCGGATCTGTTATCTCGATCTCGCTCTCGTTCTCGCACATTTTTTTGGGCATCGTCTTGTTCTCAAGCGAGAGATGCGCTGTGAGAATAAGAGCTTGCGCACTGCGTTTTTACGGCACAGTAGAGACTAGTTCGCACTAGTCGTACCTTGGTCCGTGTATTTCCGGTTGAAGGACTTTGACCATAATAAAGAGAAAAAACATTAAATTCTGGCGACCAAATTATTTCAATACTGTAACGTGTGAGCACCGTCGCTGCGCTGAACAAGCGTCTATGATGTAATCGCGCTTGCAGCCGGCGACGTAGACCGACGAGTCGCGACCTGCTTAATTGCTTCCGGTCGCCTGAACCTTTTGTGTTCGTTATTGTTATGAGGTCGAATATTCTAGAGCTCTCTAGAAGGTAAAAGCAGCTATATAAAAGGGACGCAACTATGCCCGAGAGTTAGTTATATAGAGTTATATAGTCAGCTGTGTATGCAGTATAGTGTCGAGTGGAGTAGGTACTCGGGAAGTTATTGGTGTACTGTGGATGTGAATACTCGGTAATGTTGACGAGTATTGCGAAGCTATAGTGTACGAGGTCAGAAACGGCGAATATGGTTGTTACTGATATACTGGGACAGGTGCGGATGTGAATACTAGGTAGTGCTGACCAGTATTGGGAAGCTATAGTGTAAGAAGAGGACAGTAACGGCGAGTCTAAAAGTTACTGGTATACTAGGATAGCTATGGAAGTGAATAAACGGTAGTGTTGACGAGTATTGGGAAGCTAGAGTATGCGAGTACAGTAACAGCGAGTTGGAGTGGATACTCGACATTGGTGCATACGGCCAGTTGGTGATACTGGATCGGACAGTTGAATGTGATATAAATAAATAGTGAAATAAATATAGTGATATAAATATCGCGTAAACAATCTACAAGAGCCTGCAACGAAGTCTAAGATTGGAACGCGTAGTAAAATAAATGAACAGTTAGTTACATAAAAGTACGAGAGTACAGTAAAATAAATAGTAGGAAAATAAATAGTCGCGTTAAATGTTTAAATAAATAAATAATCTTAGTGTTTATGTAATTAATTATATTCTTAGTCTTAAATTAGTATTTAATATTTGTTTAACCAGTAATAATTATTTTTATTATCTTTTAATATTTATTTATCGTTTAATAAACATATATTTCATTAATAATAATTCTTTGATTTTTACACTTCACCCATATAAATAAAAACGTTACAATACGAACATATTCATCAATTCATCTACGGTCACCAGAAAATGTGATTAGTTTCTAATAGTTTAATTTGCCTCTAGGATCACTAATTTATTACCAAATTGTGATTCCTAAACTATTTCAATACGCATGCAAAAATAGTTCTGTTTGAATGCAAAACCAATCTTTCCACAAGTTTATTATTATTATTATTTTGAATTATCACACTGTGGGACCGATACCAACGACTCTAGATAGAGTAGAAAAATCTGATGTGGCCAACACATAACCTCTCGCCAGATATTTTACCTGGTTGTACGCCTAAGGGCCGGTATTTTCACTTGCGAATAAAGGTTTAGATAAATTTATCCTTCGGATAAATATTTTTGTCGTCTTTTCACTTGCAAATAAATTTATTCGAAAGAATAACATCTGTTATTCGCAAGATAAATTATTCGGTACTTGGCTAGCGAATAACCGTTTATTCGTAAGTTCATAACATTTCCACATAGTGCAGATTTATTAACAAAATGGATATATTAAATATTATGATGATATTTTCAACTATGAATTAATAAATAACGTGAGAAATCGATCACACACCATCAGACAGCAACATAACCACATAAATGAAATAATTTTTGACAGGTTCCGATTATGAAAACAATTTAGGATCACATTGGGGATCGCATTTGATCTCAACCAGTAAATAGGTAAATCATTATAAAGATCCTGTTATTTGACGCTGGCAACATATTTTCGAATTTTGGATACTTTTGTTGAATACATTGACAAACATTTACTTTGAACTGAAACAAATATACAAAAAGTACAAGAACAATTTTACAACATACATATCCCGCTTACCGCATATGAGTGCTGAATTAGATGGTACACTTGTTAAATTACAGTCTCCCGGGGTTAAAAATGCATAATATAGATCACATTGACATTAAAGATGTCAAACAAAATTTTGACAACTACGGATTCAAAAGTAGTTGACACATTTCATCCTTGTCTGCTTAACGTGGCTACGCCAAACTCTATCCTTCTCTACTGACACAAATTCACTCTGCAAGGCTACCAATTCACGAACGTTAAAGTTATTCGACAGATAGCTATTTGTTTATGTAAAATGTGTGAAAAGACGCAATGGAGTTATTCGTTGGATAAATATATAGAATAAATTTATTTAACGAATACTTATTCGAAACTTTATTCGGAAGTGAAAATACCGGGCCTAAAACGAAAAATATGTTTAAATACAAATACATATATTCATGTCTGACTACAAAATAATTATTTTAATATAAATTATGTACAATACATACATTTTCTTTATATTCAATATCCTGAAATTTTCTTTTTCTACTTTCCTTTTCTTTTTCTTTATATTCGTCATTTTTTCGCAAATTCCTTTTATATTCTTTTTTACGTATATTCTTTTGCGTTGTTGACTTTTTTTATTTTCATAATCTTCATAATAATGTACGAATATTTTTGACAGAGGCATACAAATATTTTTGACAGTGACATTTATGTGTCAATTACAAACATTTGAATTTCTTGCCTTGTAGTAGTTTGATCTGAGATTTTTTACATCAAATTATTTTATATGCCTTTCTTTATCTCTAAATCTATAGACGATATAATAATGAATTTATATTTATCGAATAAAGAATTTAACGTTCTTTAATATAAGTATTTACATAAATTTTCGATAAATAATATTTAGATAATTTTTTTCTTGTAACTACTACTTCCGGTTGTCCAATTGTTACCAAAACTGACTGGACTCTTCCGATTATTGTTAGATTGAGGAATCCGTAGTTAAAAATGTCTTGTCTTATAGTATTTGAGATAAAGTGAATCCAACATCCACACACACATCCCCACACACACACGCACACACATACGGACATCATCGTAAAAATGTTATAATCGGATACTAGGGACCTTAAAACGTGCTTATTCATTAAAATCTGGATATGCGATTTTTAGCATGAATACAATACCTCTCTTAGCGAGAGGTAAAAATGTCGTTTCGATTTCGAATGATTTTCACATTCACGTGTTCTTTGGACGAATTAGCGTTAACTCTACCCCTTGTAAATCATTCTCCGGTGCATTTTTCATTAAATTTGTGAATCAAAGCTATAAAGTTGCCAACGCTTTTTAGTGCGAGACACTCGCGACAATCTCGCGATATTTCACGCTTCTCGCAGTTGTTATATTAATGTCGCCTCGAATTTTAAACTGCACTCTCGCTTTCGTTCTCGTCACGCATTTCGGCTCGTCTCGTTGTATTATGCGAGACGAGAACAAGAGCGAGATTGCAGTTTAAAATTCGAGGCGAGATCGATATAACAACTGCGAGAAGCTAGTTTTTCTCCAACATTTCAGCCCCTAATTTATCCCAGTTAGAACCACGATTAATAAAATTCTTGCCGTCCCTGAAAAGTAAAGGATGTTATATTAAGCGTCGATGGGAGTCAACACCGGGCGAAGCGGAGTGATAGAATGCGGGCGGGTTGCCAGTGTAGCGGTTTTTCATGACTAAAACTTACTTAAATAGTGGAATATATTTAATTATCTTTACCGATGGCGGAATGTATTAACAGATGTTCGTATAGAAATAGTTTAGAGATCACAATTTTGCGATAAATTAGTTATTTTAGAGGTAAATTAAATTATTTAGTAACATCACATTTTCTGGTGACCGTAAATGAACAAACATTATGTTCGTATTGAAATAATTTGGTGACCAGAATTTAGTGTTTCGTCTCTTTATTATACTTATAGTTCTACGATTGCAAATACACGGATTGATGCGAACTTATCTCTTGCAGTTAAACTGTTACGTAAATATATAGTGCGCAAGCGCTTATTTCTCGCGAGATTCTTGCGCGAGACTGAGACGAGACTCAAAAAATGTGCGAGAACGAGAACGAGATCGAGATTGCAGATCCGAAAGCGAGACGAGATCGATATTTTATATTTCTCGTCTCGTCTCGCCTCACTATCGTCGTGCATCGCTATATACCCAATAATATATATATATATATATATATATATATATATATATATATATATATATATATATATATATATATATATATATATATATATATATATATATAGTGATGCACGACGATACTGAGGCGAGACGAGACGAGAAATATAAAATATCGATCTCGTCTCGCTTTCGGATCTGCAATCTCGATCTCGTTCTCGCACATTTTTTGAGTCTCGTCTCAGTCTCGCGCAAGAATCTCGCAAGAAATAAGCGCTTGCGCAATATATATATATATATATATATATATATATATATATATATATATACTCTCACATGTCATGAAATGAATTAGATGTTCCATGTACCTATAAAGGGACCCAATAATACTAAGGGAGCATAGTAGGAAAAAGAAACTCAGTCTTTTGCCGAATTATGGTAGTTTTTAAAAGGGGATAATTCAGTAAGGGCCATTTTGGGAAATCACCCACAATTTCTCACCCTGGGGAAGTCTGAAAGTAACAATAACTCGTGTTCGATGCGGTAATTAACAGATTTTAGTTTTTCAGTTATTGTGCTCTCGATGCAATTTCGTTTCTCGTTTTCCTGTAACGATGTGATGGCACGATGATTAATTGCAGAGACCGGAATTAAATCTGCTGCGAAAGCTCAACCGAAATATGGATGTCCCTGTCCTCCATTGCTCCACAATATACAATTCACGATTTTTTAGAATATAGAGGTATTTCATTGTGCTTTAATGACTATATGGGATAACGAATAATATTTACGACTTTAAAATGAAAAATACAATTTAAATCGAATGTCGTGTATACTATTTCGCATGTACATCAGTTATAAAAACCATTCAATTGTCTTTAAAATTGAAAAAAAGGTATAA
This sequence comes from Harpalus rubripes, assembly GCA_963082715.1. Lineage (NCBI taxonomy): Eukaryota > Metazoa > Arthropoda > Insecta > Coleoptera > Carabidae > Harpalus > Harpalus rubripes. Next base: position 28,822,120 of record OY720456.1, read on the forward strand.
TGCATAGGCAATACATAAAAAATGTAAAAGTTATAGAAAAGAACATGGGTATAATTTTTAATATAAACATTCCTCTTGATAAAAATCTTTAAACATCGCATTAAAAATGTAAAGTATTTCAAGAAACATTCTGTCGGAGTAAGACATAAAACAACAGTGAAGAATAAAACAAAAAAAAAATACATCTCGGGCTGGATTATATGTTACTTCATATTACTGTAATAAGACGAGGGTAAGCGCAATAACAGATAAATAACGCTTTATAAACTCTTCTAAATTATAGTTTCAATAATCATATTTTAACTCTGTTTATCTGTTTAAGTTATAAATGTCAAAATTCAGTTTAGAAATTCTTATCGTGTTATGATAGTCACGACATTTATTTGTTGATAATTAAGGCTGGAAATTATTATTATACGTGCGTGACTTTGGATGCACTAGTCTATGCACCCCGTACCCCTAAGATAATCCTGTCCTGAAGATAGCGTTTTTTTGATAGTCGGATTAGATACTCGTGAGAGTAGGAGGCTAGATGAGTCCGTCACGTCGTCAATAGGTTGATTGTTGTCGGAATGTAGTGTTTTAGTTTAGGGGCGCGTGCAGAACGCCGCCCGCTGGGTTACGGAATGTAACCATGTAAATAAAACGTTTAGTTAATTAGTTAAAAAGTTTAGTTATTAATCACCAAGTATTTGTTCATGTCCGTAGTGTTCATCAGTGTATAGTAAAGTGTTAGTGTGCGTGTTCTTCCTTATCACCAGTCAGTCAGTGTATCATCGTTGGAGTAAGAAGAATCAGTAAACAGTAAGAAGTACTACTATCATCATCCTCTTCAGTCATCTTCATCATTCAGCTTCAGAGACCCCCTCGTGTTACAGTGGCGCAGCCGGTAGGATAATGAGAGTAATGATTTACTCTTATTTATCCGAAAAGATCTTACGTTAGTTTTAGAATTATTAGTTTGTGACCGAGGAGAGGGTACTTGGTGTACAGTATGTACACATTTGCGACCACGACGCCAGCGATGATACAGCAACCCAGGCCGTATCAGCCGTCACCAGACATGCTTGAGGTATTGCTTGCAATGAATACGTTCTCTGGTGATGGCAGTGTGGGATAATATATCCACAACATGGTAGCAGCCAGCAGACGATACGGCTGGGATGAAGTTTTCCTCGGCAGTGCATAGTGTTCAAGCTCAGTGGTAAGGCAAGGGAATTGTATTTTGAAATTCCATTGTATAAGCGGCCTACCACTGGCACAGATATGGTGCGTTGGTTAGAAATAACCTAAGCAGGACGCACCATATTACCACCATAATTTTTTCCGGCTTGTACGCCAAGTTTTTATGGTCCAGCATGGACGCACCAGGTTTACGTACCGCAGGCGCCGTTAGATTCGTTGTCTCCAAGACATGGAGCGCACGAGTTGCCAGTAGGGAGGATCAGTTTAGAAGAAATTGAGTCCTTGCTGGCAATAGAGGATCGTTTTGCGGTGATAGACATACCACGACCAGGAAGTCTGACAATAGCCGTCACAGCGAGTGACAAGGGCGTACAGGAAGGAAAAATGGATAAAGAGAATTGCTTGCCGGAGAAAACAGAGAGTTGTGAGACTGAGAAAGTACACAGCGAAGTAGCTGATGAACAGGACGTGAACTCAGTATATGATGAAAACCGCAACGAAATGGAACTGAAAATGGTCAACGAAAAGGACATTGTGAATGGCAACTTGGGCGTGAATATCGAAGAGGTGAACCTAGCATGCCCACCTGTGCAAGTCATACGCTGCACCCATGGAGAGCACGCTACTGATGATATCGTCTTGTGTTCCAGAACCGACGTTATCACTTACAGTAGTTCCCAAATTTTTTTGTAGTGCCATCCCTTAGACCTCTTAGGTGTGAAAAGCCGCCTCCCTAGTTCAGTGCAGTGACCCTTGTGTTGTTTCTTTTTTATGACTATTATATGACGATTTTTGTTCGTGTTTAGTTTTTTTGGCTAGTTAAGTTGCATGTTAGATTAGTAATTTTTATTAGATAGGAAGATAAAATACTCTTTTCCTTTTTAGAATTTGAGATTTGAATTTGTAATTTGTTAGAACGTTTTAGGTACGTTTTTATGATTTGTGTTTACATTGTGGTTATAATGTTTTATGTTGGTAAGCTTTATGTCATAGGTTTTATACCTTTTGTCTGTTTTTAATATGTTATGTTGTGTTTGTACATTTGTACCTGTTTTGCAATTTATGTCTTGCGATTTTTGTATTCTATGTTTTATGCTTTGTGTCATATTTGTAATATGTTTGATGCTTTATGTTTGTATGTTTTTGCATTTGTAATGTCAGGTTTTATACCTTTTGTCTGTTTTTAACATGTTATGTTGTGTTTGTACATTTGTACCTGTTTTGCAATTTATGTCTAGCGATTTTTGTATCCTATGTTTTATGCTTTGTCTCATATTTGTAATATGGTTGATGTTTTATTTGTTTTATGTATGTGTTTTATGTGTTCTGTGGTTGCATAATTTAGAACCTATTTTCAGTGAGCATGACTTAAGAATAAATATATCGATTTTGCGATATATTTATGTCTTAAGGGGAGGATAATGTAATAAGACGAGGGTAAGCGCAATAACAGAAAAATAACTTTTTATAAACTCTTCTAAATTATAGTTTCAAGAATCATATTTTAACTCTGTTTATCTGTTTAAGTTATAAATGTCAAAATTCAGTTTAGAAATTCTTATCGTATTATGATAGTCACGACATTTATTTGTTGATAATATATGTGTACGTGCGTGAGTTTGGATGCACTAGTCTATGCACCCCGTACCCCTAAGATAATCCTGTCCGGAGGATAGCGTTTTTTTTTTGATAGTCGGATTAGATACTCGTGAGAGTTAACATGTAAGAGGCTAGATGAGTCCGTCACGTCGTCAAGAGGTAATTGTTGTCGGAATGTAGTGTTTTAGTTTAGGGGCCCGTGCAGAACGCCGCCCGCTGGGTTACGGAATGTAACCATGTAAATAAAACGTTTAGTTAATTAGTTAAAAAGTTTAGTTATTAATCACCAAGTATTATAATAATACTTTTTTAAAGGGAATCTAATTTACCATCAAAATAAATAAATAAATATAGGATGTTCCATTAAGAAATATAAAGTTACATAATGTTGCGCTTAAACGGAGCATCCTGTATACAAATGCATATGGTACGTAGCTATATAACAATATCTTTAACAAAAATCACAAAATTACTATAATATATGAAATAGCCGCAAATATTAATTCACGAAATCTGCATTGAACCTGGTCCTCCGTATTAAAAAATTGTTAATATTAAGTAATTATTCGTGTACAAGTGAAATGGTTTGTCGTACAAGCGACTCGGATTGTAACAATAGTTTACTTACGAATCAGAAACTGACCTTGGAAGAAAAAATCATAGATACGGAGGCTGTCCTGAGCCGAAATCGATAGAGGTGGATAAATATAAATTTTATGCGTATCTACCTACTGAATTTTCACATTTCGCTAATAGTATATTACATACTGATCAGGAGATACTCCATTACAGCCGAGCGCCGTTAGATGACCGAGGTTTACCGAGCACATCTATGAGAGCTAGGCTGGTATTTACACATCCGCGAAAAATGTATACTATTTTATTATTTTTCATTTCGATACAGATTTTCATTATACGTAATACAGATTTTCATTTCATTTCGATACAGATTATAACTGTGATACAGATAATTTTTATAACCAATTTATTGGTTTATGGCTTATTTTTAAATTATTATGAATAGTCGTAGAAAAAATAGTGTATGCAACTCGTGTATAATGATTATTAATAACATTATAAACTCGTTGCATAATATACTATTTCGTACTTATGCATTGAAATGTGTTCTTTCGCGTCGCCTAAGCAACGTCCGAAAGGTCATTTTCCCAGGTCTCCACCAGATAAGCGACCGGGAAATTTTGGAGAAAACACCCTCCTATTTTTAAAGCATTTCTTAAAGAGATATATTTAGAATAAAAAGTATAGTTTGTCAAACATTCTTTCGCGTAATAATAATAATAATAATAATAATAATAATAATAATAATAATAAAAGAAAATGGTGGAATATTGAATGAAATTTAATTTTAAAATAATGAAGTTAGTGCATTTGGTTCACAATATTGGCAACAATTTCTGCTTGGCGAGAGTCGGCAAGACAGAGCACTCGGGAAGTCGGTAAAACATAACCAACAAACGTAATGTAAATTGTAACAAAACAGTAAGAAATTTAACACGTTTATTAAGTTTAAATTTGCTATATACTACAAGTGAAATACTTGGTAAGTAATAAATAGTTATTAAGATACCATGATTAACACTAAAAAAAAATTGTTTATTTAAAATGGAATTGGTGGAAAATAATATACTGCCCACATAAGACTTTTTGCTTATACCTTTTTGTTACAAACTCATGACATAGATTCTTTCTTTGTTTTTAGTGATAAATTAAAGTACAGTGTGTTAAAAAAATCATAGTAGGCTATAAAGAAAGAAACGTATGTTTGATCTTTATTCAATTCAAAAGTCAAACTGTCAAAACTGATCTTGAAATTTATTTATTTATTTATTTTATTTATTTAATATCCCTTCCATCCCACAGGATCGAAATCCCAATTGTGTATGCACAAAGCATACATAATAGTTACCGTACAATGTAATTTTAATGATAAAAAATAATAAAGAAGGATACATTACAATGGACCTTTCCAATTTAAAGAGATAGAAGATATGCGCAATGGGGATCTGCGCATAGTAAGAACAACTGAGATCTATGACGTTTGATTCTAAAACATTTAGACGTAAAATGTGAGAATATCTCGGATAACTTTAAAAAATCTTATCGAAATAAGTTACAAAAGCTTTTATTGAAGGTAAAATGTCTAACGATGCAAATTTTCACGGAGAATACAGGTATTTTAATGACTGCAATATTTTTGACGTTTCGTTTGACAGCCCAACTGGCAGTTGTTCACGCCATTTTCTTACTATTTGCAGCGATAGAAAGAGATAGCCCTTAAATTGGAAAGGTCCATTTACAATGCCATACGCCGTTTTCTAATTTATTTTCACTTCTAAAATAGGATTCAAGAAGCAAAGCTTTGATTTCTTTACATAACATTTTTGACAATATCTCAAGTCAAATTGACATTTAATTAAATACTTTCAAAATGACATACGTTTCTTTGCTCATAACTTACTCCGAGTTAGAATTTTGTTGAGCTCACTGTACATTGGCTTGCAAAAAAAATCGCGTACACCTTAAAAATCAAGTAACCGAGTTTTTGTAATTTTTTAGCTCTGTAAATACTGTAAAAATTGACAATGTTGTCACTGTCATCACTATTTGATCTATTATGCAGCTAGTTCTTCATTGTGTTTAATTTACCTACTGTTAAATTACAAATATATTCCAGAAAAATGAAAGGACAACCAAGTATGTATTTGAATTTCTGTTAATTTTGACATCTTAATTGATACTAGTGACAATGACAAGTTAAAAATCAAGATTGACTCAATACAGCAAAAAATAGGCGTACGCGATTTTTTTAGAAACCAGTGTACTTCGGATGTAAATCACTAGTACCCCGATAGTTATATTTTATTTTAGTTTATATTTATATTGTGTGTACATTTATTACATTTGATTGTTCATAATTAAGTTTATATTATTTAGAAATTCTATAGTTCTTTGTGGATTTAGGGCTTTTTCAAGTTGTATTTGGGGTTGTTTCCTATATGTTATATACTTTTACACATTTTGTGCCACAATAAATAAAAATTTTAATTGTTGAATGTGTCAATGTACTATACCTTGTTCCATTTAAGCCATTCAGTATTGCGGAGCATAGGGAATAGTTTTGACCTCCTTGATTGGCTGAAATAAGAGACAAGAGACAAGTTCACCCAATGTAATTTCAGCTACTTCAGATTTGCGCTATTGCCAGTGCCATCTACTGAATGACTTAAATGGAACGGAGCATAGATGTAGAATGGGGTATGTGACCAAATTTTTATTTTTACATAATATGATACTAGACAAAAAAATAAAATACCCGTATTTTTTTACATCGATTAATTATTCGCACTTTACGAGAAAATAATTATTAAAAATTTGGGGAAGGGATTTGTGACGTATCAATGGTAGAGGCTTGAAAAAAGACGGTTAGACTGGGAAAGAAAGAGATAGTTATAGCCAGATATGATCATGCCCCACCCTGCCACGCCTACCACAACATAAACGCGGCGCTGATGAGCTGATTGATAACTGTCTCTTTCCTTCCCGCAGTCTATCTGTCTTTGTCCACGATTCTACCATACTTACGGCATATATCCCTTCTCCAAAACATTAAATTGTTAATAACAAGATTATTACAAATTAATGTTTCGTTTTTATTATTATAATAAAAAGCTATAGTGGTTTGTTTTTATATTTTATGACATATATATTGAAATTCGAATATGGTCACATACCCCATTCAGACATGACATATATTTTTGTGGTTGGGGTCGTTTACTTCACCTAATGGGAACTCAAATTTCTCTCATTATTTAAGACTAAAATGTTCTATTCAGCATTGAATGTATAAATGTCGAAAAAACAAGGTGGAGTGTTGGTGGAGGGATTGGTAAGAACGACAGCAAAATCCTGGTGCTTGTGTCTGTACACAGCCCAGCCCTCGGTAAACACTGTCTCTTCTTTTCTCCTTCAGTTCAGTTACGCGCAAATCACTTCCACCCAACTAAACAAATCTATAAGGAAATTGAACTTTTCAAGTATGTGCTATACATACTTACCATTATGTATTATGGTTGCTAAATCACATTTCTCTACACTACATAAAGAAATTTGTTAAGACTAAAGTTCATCAAATGACTAATTTATTTATTTCAATCTGTAGTTTCTTAAGAGAGGCTAATTTTAAAGGAGCAAACATTTTCATTAAATACGATGTAAATTTAAATGCAATGCAACAAATGTAAAAGTCCCATTATGAAAGTCATACACAGAGCTTCAGACTCAAAATTTATTATCTATACCTACAGTCTAACGGTTCAACCATTTATGATGAAACTTGCACCTTGCACCAGTTCGCAGTGAATAACTCAACTTAATTTCTTATGCATATAATGTCTTGTATTTTTACTCTGCATGTATTTTCTTTTTTATATAGGGTGTTTCAGACCACCCGTGCCAGACTATTTTTTTCAGAACTACGACGTCATAGAGGGTCAGGAAAAAATTGGCATAACATAATCCTATCTGAAGAATTTAATGGTAGTAGTCTCGATTTCCTGAATATACCGGCAGTAGGCGTAACTACACTCATGTGCAAAATTTCAAATGGTAACCTAGGTCATGTGTGGTATGTGTATTCTAAAAACACCTTATGTTGAAAACATTTTTGTTATATTAAGTATTATTTGCGAAATACATACCAATTTATTTTAAATATTCGAAGTGTCGTCTACTTTGTTCGGTCCATTTTTGCCCCCGATGTCGGATATTGCTGATTGAGCTGAACACCTGTCCGCCATGTTAGTCGTCGTGGCCAGCACAGTACCTCTCACCATTTCCATTTTATGTAAATATTTCTTTTACACACAAAAAACACCATGTTGTCACATTGAAAAACTACATGCGAGTGTGAGACAGTGATGAAAAGTAGCAAATGTCAAATTAAACAAGTGAAAAACAGGAATAAGCTGATTATCAGGGGCAAAGTACTTCGAATATTTTAAAAAAATGTTAGTATTTATTTCGTAAATAATACCTAATATAAAAAAATGTTTTCAACAAAAGTTATTTGTTTTTAAAATACACATCTAACGATACCACACAAGACCTAGGTTCTCGTTTAAAATTCTGAACCTGAGTGTACTTACGCCTATTTCCGGTAAATTCCGGAATTCGAGACTACTACCAGTAAATTCTTCAGATAGGATTATGTTATACTAGTTTTTTTTCCTGAACCTCTAGGTTCTAGGACGCCGTAGTTCTGAAAAGCCTGGCACGGATGGTCTGAAACATCCTATATACTGTGTGTTAAAAAAAACTTAACTCTGACTAGGCTATAAACAGAGAAACGTATGTCTGATCATTATTCAATTCAAAAGTCAAATGCTCAAAGTTGATCTTGAAATGTAATTTTAAGGATAAAAGATAATAAAGAAGGATACATTATATTGCCATTCGCCATTTTCTAATTTACCTACTTCCATTTCTAAAATAAGATTCAAGAAGAAAAGCTTTGATTTCTGACAATATATCGTGTCAAATTGACATTTAATTAAATACTTTTAAATTGACATATGTATTTTTGTTCATAGCCTACTTCGAGTTAGGACTTTTTTGAACACACTGTATAAGAAGTTATAAGAAATGTCTCGTGTTTGGTGTCAGTCGATATTTGTTTTTTACATTAAGTCGTCACTGTATGGCATCAAATGACAGGTACGATCAAGGGCTTGGATGTGCAGTTTAGGTGGGCTGCTTGCGTGGGTAATTTGGGTGGGCAGCTTGCGTGGGTAGTTTACATAGGCAGTTGGGGTGGGGTACTTGCGTGGGTAGTTTCAGTGGGTTACTTGGATGGACAGTTTAGGCAGGCTACTGGCTACTTACGTTGAAAGTTTGGGTGGACATATTGTGTGGTCATTTTGGGTGAGCAAATTGTGCGAATATTAACGTTAGCACTTTGAATATATGAAAGATACGTATGTACGAGTATAGGCAGGGCAGATCAAGTATAGGTGTAAACAATTATAAATCACTGAGGCGGGGCCCTAGTAAAAACTCAGCCTAGCCGAGTATTCTCTAGTGTGACTATACTAATATTTTGGAACAAGAATTCGGTAATAAATACTAAAATTATTAATGCTGGTATTACGATATTTTTTGCTGTTGTGAAAATTGGATATGTTATAAAGCTATTATTTTCCTTTTTAGTTGATTGTAAAATAGAAAATTTTATTCCACCAATAAAAGAAAAGGAAAAAACTGAAGAAAGTGGTGGTCTTTTAATTTTACTGGGCCCTTTTTCGTGTTAGAAAATTAAACAATTATGTTATCATATTTAATTGAAAATTCAAAATACTTAAAGGTATATGTAGATTATGTATAAAATTTTGAAAATCTGTAGAAAATTACTATTTGCTTTAGTAGTTAAGTATATTGAGATCAAAGGATATGATATGGCTGATTAGGCTGCAAGTGTTGCAGTAAGTAATTCAGCTGAAATAGTCATCACTGATTCAAACAACTGTTTTTACTTTAAGAAAGAGATATTGTTCATTTGGCATAGAATATAAATAGAATCATCTATAGATTATTAATCGATCTACTGCTCTTGTTTTACATTCCACCCTCACCCTCTGGAGGTCGCGGCATATCTCTCAGATGTATGAGCCCTGAGTCTGAATTTCTTTCGTATTTTATGTTACAAAACGTATGTATTTATTTTTTATGTATACAATAATAACAAATCTTAAAGACATTAACGAAACAGTAAAGATATTCAAAACTTTGATTTTAAGACACAAAAAAATATCAATAACAGCGGTAGGTATCTGTTAAATACAGCGCGAGCCACAGCGGTTTTATTGTAACAATCGAAGAGTTGCTATCCCGACCGACGCCAAATATTTCGAATTTTAAATGGCACAAAATTGACCCCTGTGGTGCACTCTCCACGCCAGCAATGAGTGCCTGTGAGGTGACGCCTGGTAAACGCCCGCACGGTACAAATATGTCATCATAATTACCGATATCTGCGTACAAAGCAGATTGGCACACCCAGCAATGGGTAATATGCCGTGATGATATATTTATTTATTTATTTTATTTATATTTACAATTCCATTAAAGTAATGAATTAATTATTTGAACTAATAAAAACCTAAAGATGCCGATGTCGCATCTTTAGGGCGAATTCTTGCGTTACTGAACGCGGGCCAAAATACAAAGGTCTACATGCTGGCTGCACCAGAGTTCAAAATTTACTATCTAATTCTCATATCCTCGAGAGGGTAGTTGAAACAATATAAAAAACAATATCTTCAAGAGGGTGACCAACGCATAAAAATTCAAACATCTGCGTAACCAGACACATAAATCTGCCAACGCTTTATCAGCGTGGCCGTCTAACCACAGATACAGATATCTAATTTCAACCCCTAAGATAATATCTAAAAATGCTACTTATATGACAAAATTACTTAAAAAAATATTGTTAATATTGTATTGCATATTACTAAATTTATGTATTATTGTTATATTTTTATTAATATGAAATTGTTATTAGTATTACCAATATTACTATTGTCCCATAAATAAATAAATTTAATGAGCCGGTTTCACATTTTTTAAAATGCATGTTAAATGAAAGTTTATGCAATACTTTTCATGGTAATAAAAAAAATATTATTTTCGTAAATAATAAAATAAAACGATTGGCGCAAGAAATAGTCATGAAAAGCAACCCCCCCCCCCACTCCTGTGTCGTCGGAGCACATACAGTACGTCATTCAAAGCCAATAGGAAAACAGTTTACGTTATTATATAAATAAGTACGATAGTTTGACACATGTTAAACTGTATGTGCTCTGACGTCACATACTGCTTCAGATCACGTGATTTTTTCAAAATATTACACAAATTTCAATAATTAATTTTAGAATATCTAATGGATATTTCTTGATATTTTCAGAACTATATCTTTTAAAATTTACTAATTAGAAGTGATAAAAATTCTTGCAACAGCCCTATTAAAAACATTTAAAAGTCAGCAAACGAAAAGATTAGTGAAGATGCTATTAAATATTTCAGACGTAAAAACTAAGAAAAAACAATAATACATTTGTTTTCATAGAATTCATTTATGAAATGTGCGCTTTACATCAAAGTCTGTGGAATTAAAAGCACTGCAGCAAAATGTATAAATGGAAAAATATACACGTGGCAAATGAGAGCTTCCCAAACAACAATCACAGTGAGGTGCACGAAATTAAAATGAACATCGAATTACTCATAAGTTATATAAATGGTTCACTACTTACTAACTACACACTTTACTCATATGATATAATTATCACAGTTGCATATTGAAATTTTAACAGCAATATTGAATTACTCAATTGACGTTTCGTTTCGATACATTGTCAATTTAAGGAACACTTAAAATATAAGCGACAGCGGTTCAGCTAGGCATTATTGGTAATATTTTGTCTCACAATACTTATTATATTTGTAAATAACCAGCAAACTCATGAGAAACACAAACATTTATTTATGAGGATTGCACATTTTAATAATAATAATAATAATAATAATAATAATAATAATAATAATAATAATAATAATAATAATAATAATAATAATAATAATAATAATAATAATAATAATAATAATAATAATAATAATAATAATAATAATAATAATAATAATAATAATAATAATAATAATAATAATAATAATAATAATTATAATAATAAAATGACCCCTCGTCATAATAGTTCGTTATAAATGCGTATTAATGTCGAAGTTTTAAATTAAAATACGTTTCATTAATGTTTAATGTACGAGGTACGACAAATTCTATATTGAATATAATAAAGTGATTATTTTATGTCTATGTATGTATATTATATTTATTAACATTAAAACAAAATTTAATGTTTAACTCTGTATAAATTAACTTAAATATGAACATGAATTTTTGCTCTTAGAACGAACCACATATTATGACGAGAAGTTCGAAACTAATTTAATGAATAATTAAAAATTATTTATGAATCTTGTGCAATGGCATCTCTTTTAATTTCTCATCTTTACAGTGTTAGTAAAACATTAAAACCAGCATTTCGAAAATTATTTGTCATTTTCTGTTGTATTGTTTATTTTCGTATTTTCATCTATATCGGTATAAAAAAAAATTGTGTAAGAAAACCACAGTGCGTACTATTTTGAAAACCTCGCTTTTATAAAATATGGTGGCTGGAAGCAACACACGGGTTTGCTTGAAAACAGTTGACAATTACATATATTATTATTATTAAACTACGTAATATGAACTTGTTTTTCTTTTATATAGTTAATTAGCGTTTTTTGCAAGGATACAATTTTCATCGTACCTACATACATAAGTTTATCAAATTAGTTGGTACGCTTGAACTTCATTGTACGAAATAATACCTTTTGTTTAAATATTTGTTTATTGTAAGCGTACACAATAGTTGTTGTGTACTAAGGGTGCAAAATGCTCGTGCGGCAATGTTATTTTGCGGTACACGCAATATTTTTTGTCCAAAAAGTGACCTTGTGAGTGCCTGTTTTGCGTGTGGTTCATTTCTTAAAACTGCGAACAGTAAAAGAGCCGTGCGCAAAGTAAAAGAGCCGCGCGCACGGTTTTTTACCTTCCGTCACCTTTAGGTAAGGAAGGTATTGTCTTTGGTCAAAAAAATCGGTGGTGAGTTTTTAATGAATAAGCACGTTTTATGGTCCCTAGAATACGATTTTACTATTTTTACGATGATGTCTGTATGTGTGTGTGTGTGTGTGTGTGTGTGTGTGTGTGTGTGTGTGTGTGTGTGTGTGTGTGTGTGTGTGTGGATGTGTGTGTGTGTGTGTGTAACAAAATTTTCGTCTGCGATAAAATACTACAGTTACAAAAATTATAATTTTTTCGTATACTTCTTCGTTACATCCATATGAAGAACTGATTAGATTTTGGTTACAATTGGTCATCCGGAAGTACCATCATTTGAAGATTTTAACAGTTTTTCTTGAAAAACTATGTTAAATATAATTTTTTCACATTTGATGTTATTATAAATATTAAAGAATATTTTATTCTCTATGCGATTTGACTGCATTTTATACTTAATATTAAATGGATAAAGAGTTAAAAAATTATTAAGAAATTAAATTTCATAAAGTAGCCATAGCTATGGAAACAGCTACTATATTTAGAAAATTCTGATTGAAAGATGTCAGTGTCAAGTGAAATTGACATAGTGTGTTTGTTACTGGAAATATAGGATCTTTTGCTTTCTGTATGGAATTTGTATAAAATACATACAACTACTTTAAGGTAATGTACAAGAAATAATAATAATAATAATAATAATAATAATAATAATAATAATAATAATAATAATAATAATAATAATAATAATAATAATAATAATAATAATAATAATAATAATAATAATAATAATAATAATAATAATAATAATAATAATAATAATAATAATAATAATAATAATAATAATAATAAATCTTTTATTTCTGCAGATACATTACACTGTATATAGAAAACGTCACAAAATAATAATTTTCTGTATGAAATTTGCATAAAATACATGCATCTGCCAGAAGGTAACGTAAAAGAAATAGAATATTTAATTCAGCAAGGAACTTTCCGTATGAAATTTGCACAAAATACATAGAACTGACGGAAGGTAATGTGCTGGCCACATCAGATTTTTTTAATTTGCGCACGGTCTGTCGAACTGTTAAGAAATGAACCACTTTGCGCATACAAAGCAGGCACAAAAACATCTTTTTTGTACGCATTAAATTCCAGCCAATAAAAATTATTAAATTTGACAACTATTATGCTTTACGAGTGACATGCCAGACAAAACATACAATTCAAATAGTCGTATTGTTTGACTTTGACAGGTAAAAGTTTATTAATTTATATTAATTGGTAATATTGTTTCATTGCGTTTTTCTGCGTTGGTAAATGTATCCATGCTTACTGATAAATAAATTAACGAATTCAATAATTACTAAAACGTTATACAGATGGGAAACTCAAGCAATACAACTGTTTAAAATATTGTGCTATTGCTCATGGCATTCTGTAAATAGCTAAAAATTATTACTTTTACTTTGCCTCTATTTTGCAAACGCAACGCGTGTGAACAATAATTTCGGACTTGTTAGATACAGTTTTTAATTCTAAACTTTTTTTTTGTTGTATTTAAACTTTGTTCCAAAATTAATAGGGCAAAATTTACAGCAATATGAAAATTTTACCATTGTATTTCCTATGGTCCACAAAAGAAGTAGACACCCGGTATGTATATAGGATGTAATAGCTAAACGAGCTACCTTAAATAATTTCTATATTATTAAAGATACGATAAAATACTAGAAGACAATCTTACAGAAGGCCAAAGGGGAAGTCCGATTAGAGAAGAAAATTAAATTTGACAACTATTATGGGACCGCGATTAACTTCTATGTATAAAAACTTTTTTAATTTGTATAATATGCATGTAAATTCCAAATCAACACTCTGGCCGATATTAACATGTGACGTCACCAGATTAAATGATCTTGGAATCATTTGTCATAATATATTTTGTTAATTAATTATTGACAGTATCAAGGAGCGACAGTATTGTATTTTGCTCTATACTCTGTTCCATTTAAGCCATTCAGCAGATGACACTCACATCAGCGCCAGTTTTAAGTAGCCGAAATTACATTGGGTAAACTTGTCTCTTGCTTCAATTTCAACCAATCAAAGAGTTTAAACTTTGCCGTATTCGTTACAATGACTTAAATGGAACAAGGTATAGTTATTAATAACTAATTTAATTATTCTTTTCAGGTACTTATGTTTAATCTATTTACTTATAATTACATTGTTTTTACCTTCCGTCACCTTTAAGTAAGGAAGATATTGTCTTTGGTCAAAAAATTCGGTGGTGTTTTTAATGAATAAGCACGTTTTAAGGTCCCTAGAATACGATTTTACTATTTTTACGATGATGATGTGTGTGTGTGTGTGTGTGTGTGTGTGTGTGTGTGTGTGTGTGCGCGTGTGTGTGTGTGTCTACGATGACTATAATACTACAATTCGAAACATTGTTTTTACCTTCCGTCACCTTTAAGTAAGGAAGATATTGTCTTTGGTCAAAAAATTCGGTGGTGTTTTTAATGAATAAGCACGTTTTAAGGTCCCTAGAATACGATTTTACTATTTTTACGATGATGATGTGTGTGTGTGTGTGTGTGTGTGTGTGTGTGTGTGTGTGTGTGTGTGTGTGTGTGTGTGTGTGTGTGTGCGCGTGTGTGTGTGTGTCTACGATGACTATAATACTACAATTCGAAAAATTATTATCCTCTTCGTTACATCCATATGAAGAGCTGATTAGATTTTGATTATAATTGGTCAACCGGAAGTACCCTCATTTGAAGATTTTAACAGTTTTTCTTGAAAAAACGATGTTAAATATCATTTTTTCACATTTAATGTTATTATAAATATTAAAGAACATTGTATTCTCTATACGATTTGACTGCATTTTATACTTTATATTAAATGGATATAAAGTTATAAAATTATAAGAAATTAAATTTCATAAATTAGCCAGCTATGCTAGAAACAGCTACTATATTAAGAAAATTCTGATTGACAGATGTCAGTGTCAAGCGCAATTGACATATTCGTAGTATATTTGTGTTATAATTTAAGTTGAAATATCTTTTTGCTCGAAACTTTCTGTATGTAATTTGTATAAAATACATACAACTGTACATACAAGGTAATGCACATACAAGAAATTTAGAATCTTTTGCAAGGAACTTTCTGTATGCATTTTACAGAAAATACATACGCTTTTACGAAAATTCTACCGGCAGATACCGCATCTACCGACTGTGTTCGAAAACACGAGTGGTAAAAAGTAACCGTGTTCGAAAATTGTTCAAAATCTACCAGATCCATCTACCGGATTCATGAAGAATCTAATCTCAAAAAAAGGTAGAGATGCAAAGCGAAGCGCGCGCGTTAAAAGTGGAAATGTGTTCAAAGTAGGACTCTGCTCAGTTTGTTAACTACGTCAAATTTCTAACTTGTTTTAAAATATCAAATTTTTTCATAGGTTATGGATCTATTCTGTTTGCCACTTGCATTCTTAAAATATCGATTCCGGTAGCTATAACCTGATAAAAAGCTGTTTACCGTTAACAGTTCACTGGTAGAATTTTCGTAAATACCTCATATAACTGACGGAAGGTAATGTGCTGGCCACATCAGATTTTTTATTTTATGTTTATTGTAATTATTTTCAGAATAATAAAATCAGTTTATAATAACCAACTTAGATGTATACAGGGGGTAACAGCTAAACAAACTACCTTAAATAATTTCTATATTATTAAAGATACAATAAAATACCAACTGACAGAAGACCAAAGATAAAATATACAAGCTAAGTAAGCGGTTCGTCGTTTTATAAAACGTGTAGCCAGATTGTAAAATATCGCACGCTTAAGGTAACGAAGATTTTATAAAATGACGGATTTTACAACCTGGTTACTACGACATACATATTATATGTGTATATTTTCTCATATTTCTGAGAGTGACAACTTTGTACTTCAACATATTAGGATAATATTTAAGCAGTTAATAGTTAACATCTTAAAAGCATTTAACTTTTAATTGATAATTACCTCATTTGGGAATTTTTGAGCAATAAGTAGAATTAAATTATTCCATTTAATATCTAAAATTATTTGCTGCATCATATTCGCCCATAAGTATAAAACGAAAAGAGATCTGAATGTAAGGTACGATGAAGAATTACCTATCTCATCAATATTTGAATCAAGTTAGATTTTGTTGAATAGAATACAAGTTGATATAGATATATGGAGTATGATAAATCTAATTCTTGGCAGTAAATTAGTGTTGAAAGACGGTGTAGATGTTATCTCCCGTTTAACGTATTTATGAAAGTTGAAACGGTCGTTGATTAACGTCTGGAATAAGGAGAAGACGCCGGAGCTGGAAGCTTTACCCGCATTCACTTCTTAAACCAAATTAAGCGCTGAATAAAGCTGATTGACCCTCGGAGTGAATTCCCATTGCCAACGCTTCCTGCCAATACAACGTAACGTCAACGTATCTAACACTAAATCTTATGTATTTTTTTTTAATAGACATTGATCTGACAAATAATATTTAAATTAGAAGATGTCCCACGACGACTTTAGGCAAACTGTAAAAATGATTTAAATTAGTGTTATATCACAAAATTTGGTATCTAAGCGTTTTCCGGCATGTCAAATCCAACTAAAACATTGGTATATATCAAAGCAAATATGAAATTAATTAAGAAGTTCGGTATCACTCTAGAATGCAATTTATAATGTTAAAATGATAACCTATATATTTTTAATTCACAAAATTAGGTATTTTTTTCTGATTTATGTTATATACCTATAATTATACATATATTATGTGAAATAATAATAAAGATAACATCAATAATAATAACAACAACAATAATAATAGGTGGTATCTACTGACTCGGACGGCACCGAGTTCGATTCTAATTGGTCTAACTGGCACTTGAAAATTATTACCAATTTTCAAATATCACAAAAGTGACTCCTGGCCCCAGTGCTCTCTTCACTATAGCTTTAAAAGTTCATGGGGTAACACCTGGCGCCTCGTAAATATCCTCAACGCTACAAATATGTCTTCATTACCGAAATTTGCAAATACAAGAAAATTGGCACACCCAAAAATGGATAATAAGTCGAAATGATATTTATTCCTCATATTCCTAAATAATGTGAACTTCAATCAAGAAAATATTTAAAAGACAAAACTCTCTTTGTCCAATTTCCTTTTTTGTTGCCTAAATATTATACCTGCCACAGAAAAGGTCGGTTTATTAGGGGTAGAATACGACCTGTTTTCTATGATTCTGAAATACTTGAAGCTAAGGTAACGCCACCCGCTATGTTTCCTGTGCTACAAACGCGGTCAGACGGAATACACTTAGTTCTCCGTTATCCCGCTGTGGCGCTGCATGTCTTGGATGCTTAAAAAGCATGGAAAACATAGAAAAGATAACATATTTTATGTAATATTTCTAAAACTTTGTATAAATATAATACGTAATAAAATTTATTTATATAAAACTATTTAATAAAAATAAATTCATTCATATTATAGCAAGAAAACATTAAATAATATTATTTTCAGCAATTTAATGTAAAAAAGGAAGGTGATTCAAGTAAATATGATAGGAAAAGATCACGGTAAAAAAACAATGTTATTGCACAGTGGACAAGAAACAAAATAAATACAATAAGGAATATTAAGACAGGTAATAAATTTAATTTTCAAACTATGAAATTCAATATTAACTTACGGAAATATACATTCTTAGTAGAAACTGGATTTCGTAGATAATTTTAGATAACAGTATTTAAAAACAAAAAGAAAAATAAATGCACAAAGACCATTGTTAAAAACATATTTCGCAAATTGTATACTATCTTTTGGTGGGTATAGAAAATAATGACATTTTTTCACTCGAAGATTAATATCCTGAGTTGCAGTTGGGTAGGAAACATGTGCGATGTGCGGTTTTTATATTTTCTACTCTAAAATTGTAAATTAAGATTATAACAAAACTAAAGGTTACTGGGAAGCAGTCAGATTTCAGATTTAACGGTTTCGACTCCACTTGAATTATCGTCCCAATGAAGGCTTAGAGTCGAAATCGGTACATGTTAAAGGTTGAAGAACTTTAAATAATTTGGGCTTCCCAAATCATGGTAATATTAACAGTGGCGGATTTCCGAAGAATAATTTTCAACAAATAAAAATAATTTTAAATGAATCAAAATTGCCGCGTGTAAATTCGTAAATACGGAACGATGTATTTAAACAACCTGCCAAAAACTAAGAATTCAGGTAGTAATTTAATGATTATAATTGTTGCTTTAATTGTATCTCTTTAGGATTTTTTTAAATGGTTTTTAATTTAAACAAAGAAATGCTTGATTATAATAATGAGAATGTGATTGTGATTCCAACAAAGAAAATGTGCAATCACATCAAAAAATTGATTATAATTATGTATTTATTCTAATTACAACATACATTTTTGAGTACAATAAAGAAAACTTGATTGCAATAATAAATAACAGTACTAATTAGACAAAAATAAATTATTATAATTCTTGTTGGATTCAGGCGGTAAACTAATCAGACTACAGGCATCAATCTGCCACTGTTTACTGTTTATTATATGACTTACTTCCACCACATCCACTCAAGAAATTTCATGTGCAATTATACTTAAATTTTATATGTATTCATAGATATTTATACGTATGTATATAATTTTAAATGAATAATGCTTTAAAGCTTACAATTTTGCAGTTAAAATGGGGTTATGTTGAGATCTCAGTAATGCAATTGTAACAAAATTATGTTAAATTAGTTATTCAGATAATGACTTACATAAAAAATGCTATTCTACTTTGTTCTTACCTTAAACTTAAAGCAATTCAATCACAACACAATTAAATTATGACGCTGAACTCAAACAAATATCTTATAAACCACACACAAGAATCCAACTGCACTATCGCCACTGCGAATATGCGTGCAACTAAGTGTACTATGTTTGACCGCGAAATACAGCCAGTGGTGTTACCTTAGCTTCTTATACCGTGGTACCTACCTAAACTATAATTATAATTTTTTATGATATTTATGCTGAACCAAAATTATCTATTTGTAATAGTGATTTATGATACAAGTACGTAAAACTAGTCTTTAGCCACGAATGGGATAATTAAAACACGAGCAAAACAAGGATTTTAATACCCGTGAGTTATACAGGCTGACCCAAATTAATTAGATTACCATTGGGATCTCCGAAACTATAAGAGCTACGAGGTCGGTTAAATGGGCAATGTTGTGCAGTTTTGTGCGCTCATTCAGATTCCGCTTAGCAAAAATTTAAATTCCGAACAGTGTGAAAATTATACAAAAAAACTGAAAATCGCGATTTTTTAAACTATCAAATAACTCCGTAATTATACAAGATATAAAAAAAATGTTTCATATAAAAGTTTCATGATATGATGACACAAACTTAAAGCTGATGTCAGAAAAAAATTCAAGATGACGGTTTTCAAGTTATTAATAGCAACTTTCTTATTTTAAATGGGCGCCATATTGGATTTTTGCTTTAAAAAAATACTTATTTTATTATATTTCCAATGCCGTAAGGGTATTTGTGTTTCAGTTTTGTATTACCTTTAAAATCTAAGATTTATCATTCTTTTTCATGAAATTTCTTATTTTTTTTGAAAGTACCTCTAATATTTACTTGTCATTAGTTATTTTAATTAAATAAATTATTTTATAATGACTAAATATATTATGGTCAATAAAAATCTGTTTCAATAATAAGTTTTTTATTTCAGATACATGGATGAGATACACACACGTTAATATGGAATCAAAATTAAATTATGAGCAGGATAGGTAC
This sequence comes from Harpalus rubripes, assembly GCA_963082715.1. Taxonomy (NCBI): domain Eukaryota; kingdom Metazoa; phylum Arthropoda; class Insecta; order Coleoptera; family Carabidae; genus Harpalus; species Harpalus rubripes. The sequence goes on from OY720456.1 coordinate 28,842,504, forward strand.
GGAATAAGTTACTTAAGGAAAATAATATACTATTTTTTAAAACTATTTAAATTTTAATTAATTAATGAAAAATAACGAAAAATTTAAGATTTTTGGGGTAAAACAAAACTGAAACACAATCATCCTTACACCATAAGTAATAGAAAAAAATAAGTATTTTTTTAAGTAAAATCCAATGTGGCGCCCATTTAAAATAAGAAAGTTGCTATTAATATTTTGGTAACCGCCATCTTGAATTTTGTGCCATTAGTTTTAAGTTTGTTTCATTAAATCATGAAACTTATATATGAAACTTTTTTTATCTTTTATAATTACGGAATCTCAATGAGCACTCAAAACTGTACAACATTGCTCATTTAACCGACCTCGCAGCTCGTATAGTTTCGGAGATCCCAATGGCAGGTAACCCAATTAATTTGGGAAACCCTCTACATAATCCATAAAAAAATAGTTTTACACTATAAATTTATAATCGAACATTTTTGAAAGTGTAATTTCCATGTTAAAGTAAAGCTAAAGTAGTTTTTTAAATAGAAGATCAATTGTTGAACTCGAGAATAATTATTACGGTGACTTGGTCTAACCAACTCAGCTACGGAATACGTTTCCATGATTAATGTTTTTTATTAAATTATAAGTAATAATTGTCAAATAGCATCAGACTTTTGTAAATATAATAAGTTATTAATTTAGGAGTATTTAGATACTCTTCGATGCCAAATTAAATAATCTTTATAACCATATCTAAAACTCCGACTATAGTTTTACGGGACAGATAATATTTGGAAATAACTGTTTTTCCATGTTGAACGCCTAAGCCACGGTTTTCAGTGTTCACACTGCTTACGTGTTTGTTAAATGTTGCGGCAATTAATTTCTAGGTTTTTATTTTCAATATTCTCTTTACATCTTTCTACAATCTCACAGAGCAATTTTTTCTTCTTTGCTATAACTTTATAACAAATTTATCGTGACTTTCTGATATGTCTACTGACATATGACACACGTCATTATTTTCTTTTTCGAATTACAATTTAAGTGCTACTTACGTCTCACATTTTAACAATTTGTGTGGTGTGAATTGTGAATACGTTCAAAAATTTTGATATTTCAAATAGATACTACTCACTAGGTAGGTACAATTTACCAATTTCAAATTTGTAGCCATAGAAAATAGATGTTGTACCTATGATAATATACGTATTTATCACGTCATATTTATTTTGATATATCAAAATTTGTGAACGTATACCTACACATTGAAAAGGGCAGCATAATATATTATATTATTTTGGAACTAATGGTCGACGGCATATTTTATGAATGGAAATTTTAACACATGATGTGTTAAATAAATGTGCTAATATCCGCGAGTTTATAATAGTATATTAAAGAACGTGTTTTATAAGACATGTTTTTTCGCACGCGTCAAAATTTAGAAAACGATCGTTAGCGAGTTTTCTAATTGACAAGTGCGAAAGAAAGTCTTATAAAATGAGTTCTTTATACTATTTTTTATATTTTGCGCCTTCTACAATAACATTTACTTACTCAATTTGTAATTATATTTGTAACCATTTGTACATTTACATGTAAATAATCTTCCCTAAATAAAAAAAATATAATAATTTCGACATTATATTATTAAAATGAATTGTCAATTAACTAAAAATAAATTAGGTAAAAATGGGTTAAAGAAACGCCATCTAGTACCAACCGACTAAAACAAAAAATTGCGGATCGAAATGACTTCATTATGAACGCAAAATATAAAATAGTTATTTATGTAACAAGTGAGCAAAATGTCATTTTTCTTCGAGTAAAAAAATACTACTACTATTATCTTTTTAGTTGCAAAAAGATGGTGTTTTTTGCGTACATGTGCGAAAAATATCACATTTTCGAACTAATCATATGTAATTCACCTGTAAAACCAGGACCCAGCAACCCGAAAAAGAACCAGCCTATCATAATCATATGATGTAATGTTTTTTTTTTTAAATCCGTTTAGAATAAACATTTAAAAGAAAAAATAATGAACTTCATTATAGATGTTAGCTTTTACTTTGACATTCAAAATGACATAAAAAGTTGAAAAAATTTCTACTACATCTACAATAAGAAAGTGAAAAAAGTATCACTGCTTTCTATTTTGTCATTAGTTTGCATTAAAAAAGTCTGAATTACATTATACTTTTTATAGAGATTCTAGATTATTCCGTTCGAAAATTGTTCGATTTTCATACCACTTTCCCTGAAATATAATAACTTTCCGAGCGTCTTTGATTTTAGTCAAAGCTAACATACCAAAATTAATGTTTGAAATAAATACTAGTACTTATTTACTAAATAGTCTTTTTTAAAACTTGAAATGCATGTTCATATAAGTTTTGTTATATAGGGTGTTAATGAATACGTGTTGCAAGAAGGGGATGCATAATAGACTAACTTTTCCTAATAAACTCATATCCGGAAAAGCATCGTTTTCGAGCTACAGACTCTTAAATGAGTAATTATCGACCTTAATTTTACTTGGATGTGACCTCTCACTTCAGTTATTTCTTTATCTTAACTTTTAGCAGTGAATTGTAGAGGCATTATAAATGAGCATAATGTTCACGATTATGCTAACATATAATATTAATGTACGGCCGAGTGTACGGCAGCACAAGAAATTAAAACAATTCCTGGCATTTTTGAACGAATGTATCAAAATATGCTCCGAAGATGTAACATTGAAGTTGTGGTCGTCATTTTGAGCAATTATTAATGTATATACCGTGTGTCTGTCTTAAAGGTGTACATAGGAGATTAACATGGGAAATCCGTTTTTTGTAATTTCCTGCTCGCCTAATTATTTTAAGCAAAAATGCGTCAAATAAAAGTTTTAGAGCATAAAATTCTGCATCTAAATCAATAAACAGAATTACCTTTCCACGCATTGTAACGACAGAAATTATATAAGAAAATATCGAAAATTACGTTGAAAATATCGACAGCCATGGAATTGAACAAAAAATAAATAAATGCTTAACGTTTTATCTGTCACAACCAAGGAGGATCGTCACAACGGAAGTTAATTTCTGTGGTTAATTTATTTGACGTTTCTGACAATTTGATATTGTCTCTAGTTTTATTGTCTGAAATGATTAAAAAATGAACATTTATACGAATGAAGAACTAAATGCGTGACAAAATTGGAAAAGACTGCTAATGTGTCTTCAAAAAATACACGTGAGCCAGAATATAGGACGTGCAGAGCATGCGTTACTCTAAGAAATAGTGTTAGGTATGATAAGTGTAGACCCCTTTTGTCGTACTAAGGTAGATGTATTGGCAATGAGTTGAGAATACATCACAGCATCATACATATTATTTAAACACAACTGTATTTTCTTAACTTTATTTATTAATATTATATTTCTATTATTACCATAATTAACGATATTTGTTCAAATCAAATTGTCAGAAACGTCAAATAAGTTAACTTACGTTGTGACATATAAAACGTCAAGCATTTATTTTTTGTACAATTCCATGGCTGTCGATATTTTTAACGTAATTTTCGACATTTTCATATTTAATTTCTGTCGTTATAAAGCATGTAAAGGTAATTCTGTTTATTGTTTTAGATGTAGGATTTTATACCCTAAAACTTTTATTTGAAGCATTTTGGCTTAAAATAATTAGGCGAGCAGGAAATTGCATAAAACTGATATCCCATGTTAATCTCCTATGTACACCTTTAAAATAGACACACGGTATATATATTGTGACGTTTTGCAACATCGCTATCACACGCTTTTCTATAAAAAGTTTAAGTTTAAAAAATTGTTAGAATTTCAATTGTAAAAATTTTGAGAACCTCTGATTTTACTGTAAGAATCTTTCGTTGAAGGAAACATCGTAAATTTAGTTTTCTCATGCCATCTATATTTTGTTTAATGAGAGTTTATTTAATATTCTATCGAAATATTATTGCCTTTTGTCAAAATTTAGTTTACTCTAGTTTATTTTTTACCTTATTAAATAGTCCAAATGTTTTTTTCCAAATTTATTCTGTATTTTTATATATAAAATTTTATTTCATTGTTGAGATTTCATTTTTGTATTTTATTGTATTTCTCTATATTTTATTGTTTAAAATTTTGTTAGTTCGTGTGGCTTCATGCTGTGCGCTCAGCGGTTCTAAACTTTTTTTTTTTATTAATTTCTATTTAACTTAAATTTTCTTTTCATTACCTTGTTGGCTCTTTATCTATAATTTTTCGTTTGTTTTATTCTAATTTACTACAGGCATGTTTAAATTAATTTGAGTATTGGCGACTCTACGAGCTTTGTATTATTTTCTTTGTATTTGTTTGGGCCACGTGTAGCCTTATTTGACTAGTCAAAATTTTGTGGACCATGTAACTTTCTTATTCTTTTCTTTTGTTTCATTTTTATTTTACGAGCTAATAATCGGTCAGGCTCAGGTCCCCGTGTTCTTGGAACACTTCCTTTTGTTCAATTTATAAATTTTATGATAGTTCAGTATAAAACCCTTCTTTCGTTCCCTATCCTATCCCATACTGTATGAGTGTTTACCAACGGGTTGGAACGGGTAGTTCTTTTAATACTTAATTAGAGTCACGGCTCGGACTTGTTTCCTTTTATATAGCCGGATCCGTTTCCTAGGCTCTACCTTTTCGCCCTTGCGAGCAGTGGCGGATTTGCAGTCCTAGCCGCTCTAGACCCCAGACCATGTGCCGCCCCTTTCTCAGCACCCATCATATAGACTAGATACATAATTAATGAATTTACTTTATTGTCCATTTTGAATTGATTCAGAAAATTGGTTAATGTTAACTAAAAGCTGCTAGTTTATAATATTTTTCGAGGTTTCAGGGATGATTGGACATTTAAATAAAATATTTAAAACGGTTTTAGGTTTTGTTTATTAATCTGGACTAGATATTCATTTCGTAATGTTTTTATTCTATCAGATTCCATGATATATAATCTCTTGTCTAGCTTCTTATAACAAAATCCCATTGATTTTAAACATAAATACAATGAAGTTCTTCCATAGGGAAAATTTATAGTATCTTTCAATTTGACGAGAAGTTCAGACAGTGTTAGGACTCTATTGTTGGCATATTCTTCATAAATTAGTCTCTCAATGACTTCTTTTTCAAAATTACCAATTTTTGAAAGTACAGAAGTAGTCCTCTTCCGTTTTTTAACTGGAACTCCTCGTTTTACAATGCGACGAACGGATGCGAGAGACGTTTTTGTCGCAATCGAAGTTCTTTTCCGAGCATTCGTTTCACCCACTTCTACAAAATGATTATACACATTTAATATAACTTGCTGCGTTTGTTCGTTGATGAAATATTTAAAACAATTTGTGTCTTCATCACTTTGCACAACGTCGGCATCGGTGTCACAGGTATTGACTTCGTCACTAACACTGGCAGAAGCATTGTCGACATCCCAGGGCCTCCACATTTCCATATTTAAAATTTCACTTACAACCGCTGCTAACTAATGTTACATGTAAACTGACTTAAGACGAAAGAAAACCAGGATTATAAAGGAACGAAATTCAATCAAGGGTGACTTAAATGAATAGTAGATAAAATAATTCCAAACAAATTATGATGATGGCCAAACCCGAAAACAATGTCATTAGCCGAAAACGTCTTTCCAGGTAATTCTTAATTATACCTATTCAATGATAATACCTAGCTGTAAATACATTTCAAAATAATTTCAAAAAATTCTCTTAAAAATTTACAAACGCATATATCAAAACGAACTGAATACAATCCTTGTTCAACACTCCATTTACAACTGACCGCCGTTTGATGAACAAAGGCTCAAGAAAGTGGTTTATGGTTTGTGGTAATAACTATTGGGGTGATAAATTATCGGCTTGTTTCAGCTAGAAGCGAACAGACTATACCTACCTATTCTTCCTAGATCACTTTATATTAAACTAAACGTACGAACTATTTTATATGTACGAAATTATTTATACTTTGAATACGCAAAAATAGTGATTTAGGAAGATTATAATTATAAGGTCGCGAGCCTTTAATATATTAAGATACTTTGCATTTGATTTATTTCTTGTTAATCTTGTTATCATCAGTGAGTTTTTTTGGCACGATTTGCCGCCCTTAATATCTGGCCGCCCTAGGCCCGCGCCTACTGGGCCTTAGGGCAAATCCGCCACTGCTTGCGAGCCCCTTTTGTTTTGATAATTTTAGATTATCCTTGGTTCGTGACGAAACCCTAGCGGGGAAATTAGCTCTAACGAGTAGTTAATTTTTTAGCTCGCGCTGTTTTATTTCTTGAGTCCTATTGTTAGCCAGGCGGCCAGTGCTTCTAGAATAGCCAGTCAATATGGACTTACCGTTTTGTTTAAGCCCTTCCTTTAGTCTGGTGGACCGAGCGCATAGTACGCTTGTAGGAAGGGCCCTTTCTATTTTTATAAAAATGAATAAAATTATTTAAAAAATCTGATGTGGCCAGCACATTACCTTCCGTCAGTTATATGTCGCATTTACGAAAATTCTACTGGTGAACTGTTACCGGTAAACAGCTGTTTATCAGGTTATAGATACCGGAATCGATATTTTAAGAACGCAAGTGGTAAACAGGGATAGGTCCACAACCTATAAAAAAAATTGAAAATTTGCAACAGGTTAGATATTCAATGTAGTTAACAAACTGAGCACAGTCCTACTTTGAACACATTTCCAATTTTAACGCGCGCGCTTCGCTTTGCATCACTACTTTTTTTTGAGATTAGATTCTTCATGAATCTGGTAGATGAATCTGGTAGATATCGAACAATTTTCGAACACGGTAACTTTTTACCACTCGTGTTATCGAACACAGTCGGTAGATGCGGTATCTACCGGTAGAATTTTTGTAAATGCCTATGTATTTTCTATAAAATCCATATAGAAATAGTTCCTTGCAAAAGATTCTAAATTTCTTGTATGTACATTACTTTTCGACAGTTTTATGTATTTTATATAAATTCCATACAGAAAGATTCGAGCAAAAATATCCTATATTTCGAGTAAAATTATAACACAAATATACTACGAATATGTCAATTAACGCAGTGACATCTTTCAATCAGAATTTTCTTAATATAGCAGCTGTTTCTAGCATAGCTAGTTAATTTATGAAATTTAATTTCTTTATAATTTTATAACTCTATATTCATTTAATATGAAGTATAAAATGCAGTCAAATCGTATAGAGAATTCAATGTTCTTTAATATTTATAATAACATTAAATGTGAAAAAATGATATTTACCATCGTTTTTTCAAGAAAAACTGTTAAAATTTTCAAATGAGGGTACTTCCGGTAGACCAATTATAACTAAAATCTAATCAGCTCTTCATATGGATGCAACGAAGAGGAATACGAAAGAATTATAATTTTTGGAATTATGGTTTGAGTTATCGTAGACGAAAATTGTGTTACACATACACGTACATGCACGCGCACACGCACACGCGCGCACACCCACACACACACACACACCTCATCGTAAAAATAGTAAAATCGTATTCTAGGGACCTTAAAACGTGCTTATTCATTAAAAACACCGTCGAATTTTTTGACCAAAGACAATACCTTCCTTACCTAAAGGTGACGGAAGGTAAAAATTAATACGGGTATAAAAAAACTAATAACTGAATTGATAGGTCACAGCTAACTAAAATGAAGGCAGAAATTACTTTATAAGAACCTGTACCTCGAAATTGGCGTGTTTCCAGACGAGCTTATTTGTATAGGCTGTCTCAAGATATATGCACATTTGTACCTGCGCCCTTCCCAGCGGGAGGCAGTTTAAATACATTAGAGAGGCAAAGAGTACTGGGACGTATTTATTTATTTTTTATTTTTTGAAGTAATCAAATATTAATTTTCATTAAGTCAATTTTGCGACATTTTTATTGTTTAGTTGTTATAAAAATTTATTTAGTAACATTATTTCGACGAATAAAGCTAACAATTATTTAAAAAAATGCATTTATATATAAATTTTTAATCGATAAGAAAAATATGTATTTATAACAATTTATTGTCATTACAGTACCTATTAAAAATAATAATAGCTTTCATACAATTACTATAATAATTTTATGCTGTTACTACTAAACACTTGAAGAAGTAATAATACAAATACGTGTTTACGCTACTTATACAAAAACGGGTAGCCATCTATACTATAAATACATCATTAGTCAAATGTAAAATTTACCTAATCCTAACCTCATTAGTGAATTTTCTTTGAAAAGAGCGTTAAACAGTTAATATTAATCAGTGGTAAATTATAATCATATTTGGAAAATATATTTCTTTGAAAATAATCATCCTTTTAAAATTTACCTAATCCTAACCTCAGTGAATTTGCTTTGAAAATAGCGTTAAACAGTTAATATTAATCAGTGGTAAATTATAATCATATTTCGAAAATATATTTCTTTGAAAATAATTATCCTTTTAAAATTTTCCTAATCCCAACCTGGTCAAATCCCCGACAAAATATGCAGCTGTGAAGGGTCAGACCGCTACTTCACAAGTAATGGAATGTGCATATATCTTGATACAGCCTATAATAGTTTGTCTATTTTGCATCCCCTATATACCCTATAAATTTGTAACGCGTATTTATTAACACCCTGTTTAACCTACTGCATGTTTCTATGCTAGTAATTCGAATGAAATTTGTGAAAAGTGTATGCAATTCAACAATTCAACCTTATTCACAATATGTATATTCACACAGTTTTAAACAATGATTAGCTTTAGTCTACCAGGTATAAGTAAAACGTTTTTTAAAACTGAAAATGATTAATTATGAAAGTTTCGTGTTAGAATTGAATGCGATAGGATAGGTCGCGTTGGGTGTGAACAGGTGCAAGAAATGAAGAGCTGGCGCGAAGATACGACAGCAGGGTATCTTTCGTAATTAAATCAATTTGAGTATTCAGACGAAACCAATTTCATAACTTGGCATTAATTACAGTATTATGAAGCCTTATTAAATACGACGACACATAACACAGAGTCACAGTCACAGCACAGCAGCAGAAGCTACAGTTTCCAGTGATTGTGACGTTCGCAAAAGCGCCACACTTTGAAATCGATAGCCTGCAATGCCACGCAAACTATTATGTTTCAATAAATTATTCTTAGAATCACTCCGCAGAATGATACTAATTTACAAACAGCGATATTAACCTCAAACCACATACAAAAAATAAAGAATTTATAAATTAGCTATTATTTCCAGATTTCGATATAACTGACATCAGGCCTCACCTCATGGGTAGTGAAAGATGACTTGAAAAGTATACATAAAACAACAGGCGTCGCTTTTATATGATTCAAAAATTAGAAATTTGACTTGAACTATGTTCGAATACTCGTATTACCAACCACCTTCCATCTCAGTATGGAGATTGACTTGTCTAGAGACTAAGGAACGGTTTGAAGGTTGGGAACCATTGTACACATTCATGTCTTATTTCATCGTCGCTGACCGCCGAGAGACTTTTTGGTCTCTTATCGCCTACATCAGATATGCTTCAATAAAATTTTTATACTTAACGCTTCTTTTGCTAAATTATAATATTTTTGTACATTTACTCATCGCGTTAGAAAGGCGGATTTGAATTAACAACAATATACAGGGTGTTCAAGTGTTTCACTATTGCTATCTCGAGAACCGTAAAAGATACGAAGTCGGTTAAATTAGCAAACAATTTCTATATTATAAGACTATTAAATGAGCATTACAATTTTTTTCAACCAGTGGTTCGCAAAATACAAAATTCAACTTTTTAATTTTGAATGAGAACCTACTTTTTTTATTCACCTATTCGATTCAACATTTTTTTCTGAATACAACGATATGAAACACTTAAATTGAACACCCTGTATATACGAAAGAAGTATGATAAGTGCATATTACTACTTGAAGTCTAAGGACCAATAGTTGCAATCACCTACAGGCTGTTCCGTGAAGAAACCGATAAACTTTTACCATGTATTATAGTCTAGAACTTGTTATCATTACATCCTATAAGAACATTATTTTTATATTTTGTCAGGTTTTTCACGACGCTGTTAGTTTAGTTAGTGAAGAGTAGTGCGAGTGAAAACAATGAAAACTTTTTATTCTTGAGCTTTGTTAATTTTTTCTATTCTATCTGGAATTCCTCCAAATTTTAAAGAGATACGATACTCTTTCTTATTCAATAAAATACAATGTTTCCGAAATAATTTTCAAAAGTTGGTACTCCTGTAGAAGACAGGATCCGTAAATGTCTATTAGATTTTTTTATTTAACGTGACCCCTGAAATATCTAGTAAAAGTTTGATGGTTTCCTCCCGGAACATTCTGTATATAGTTTATATGTATTGTCCATAATTTGCGTTAAGGGACTAAATTCCCCTACAAAGTAAACTTTAAAACATGATTTAATAAACTTCAAATTGATACTTTTTATTATAAATTCCCATAGAAATTACTGAAATGACAGTTTCCACAGAATCGTAAATAGACATTATTTTGCCGGACTATACACGGAGATGCAACACGAGTGTGCCAAAATAAAACCATATATTAGGGGAGTCATTTGAGTAAAATATGTTATATGAAGGTATGTCTGGAAACTTTTCGTTATTGAGGCCCTCGGAAAGTACACTGTTAACCTCAGGCAGTAGGCAGTATTGTTCTTAAAACATACTTGATACCCTCAGTATTATAACGTTATTCCTGGGCAAAACTATCTAATACAATGGTTTCCAATTATAAAAAAAACAAAAGTAGTGGTTAAAACTTATCACAAGTAAAAGATGCAAACAATGGAATGTTTCCTAAAAATGACAATTCAATGAAAGACTATTCCAAGGAGAAAAGTATTGTTTTCTTTAGTGATGCACGCGAGGCGAGACGAGACGAGAAATATAAAATATCGATCTCGTCTCGTTTTCGGATTTGTAATATCGATCTCACTCTCGTTCTCGCACATTTTTTTGGGTCTCGTCTCGATCTCGCACGAGAGTCTAGCGAGAGTCTCGCTATAGAAATAGCGCTTGCGCACTACGTATTTACGTAACAGTTTAACTGCAAGAGACAAGTTCACACCAATTGCACCGTCTTCCGTGTATATGCAGTCGTATAAGTATCAATATAATACAGAGACGAAACACTAAATTCTGGTCACCAAATAATTTCAATACGAACATAATGTTTATTCATTAACGGTCACCAGGAAATGTGATAAGTTGGTAAATAATTTAATTTACCTGTAAAATATCCAGTTTCAGTTTATCACCAAATTGTGATCTCTAAAATATTTCAATACAAACATCTGTTAATACATTCTGTCATCGGTAAAACGAATTAAAACATTAAACAATTCTTTTTTGTAACTTATTAAATCGCCGGCAACCAATCACTCCGCTTCTCTCCGTTTTGGCTCCCATCGACGCTTAATATAATATCCTTTACTTTTTAGGGGCGGCAAAATAATGTGAACCGTGGTTTTAATTGGGGTGAATTAGGGACTGAAATATTGGAGAAAACTAGTTCTATTGAATGTAAAACATATTTTGCTTTTATTTTGCATTTACTCGCACTGGGACCGATACGAATCGCCTCTAAATAGACTCAAGAATATAGTGAATTCATATAATTTTCACAGTCTCGTATTCTATGCATGAATTAGCGTTGACTCCACTCCTTGTACGGTGCATTTTTCATTGAATTTATGAATCAAATCTATAAAGTTACAAATACTTTTTATTGCGAGACTCTCGCGAGATTTCTCGCTTCTCGCAGTTGTTATATCGATCTCGCCTCGAATTTTAAACTGCAATCTTGCTCTCGTTCTCTTCTCGCATAATGCTACGAGACGAGACGAGATGCGAGAGTACTCTCGCCTCATCGTGCATCACTAGTTTTCTTTCTGGATATCTGCAAGAAATGAGTATCCTGCTTTTTTTTAATGAAGCACAAAAATTTTTAACTTCATTTGTAACAGTGTATTTATGTGAATTCACATGTGTATAGAATTTATTTGATCCTCCCTCAAAAAGTTATAATATAACCAGTGGTACGCCATGAACCCTAAAAATTCTCAGATGGAACTCAAATATAAAAATCTGATGTGGCCAACACATAACCTCCCGCCATTAAACGCCCGAGTTACGAAAAAGATCGTTATTTTTGGATTAGCGTATTTTACACTAATTTTGGTAGTTTATTTCTTAAAATATAGTCTAATCTAATCCAAGTAACTACCAATAAAATGTAGATTAAATTTTAAATACCGGGAGAGAATAGAATTCACTAATCCAATAATGAGAATTAGCTTAAACTTTTTTGCGAATCGTTAATATTTATTAATCTAAATACATACCTACATATTTACTTATGCTGGAACCTGTTTTAATTTCTTTTTCTATTGTTCTATTTACCTTTTTCTTTTTAAAATGTTACTATTATTAATTTGAAATTATTAGTGACATTTATCTATCAGTTACATACATTTGAATAACTGCGTAAGGAGTTTTGTTTGTTTAAAGCGTGGGCTCTGGAATTTAAATTATAGATAATTTTATAACTTTATCCATAATATATGTAGAAAAAGTATTAATGCAAATCTGTAGAAAATTTAATTATCTTTAATTTTTATAATAACGTTAATCTCGAAAAAATAACATTTAAAGGTATTTTTGAAGAAAAACTATTTTGAGTTCAACGTTAATCTCGAAAAAATAACATTTAAAGGTATTTTTCGAAGAAAAACTATTTTGAGCTTCCAGTAAAGTGCCGTATCCTGTTATCCGATTTACACCAAAATCTAATGGGCTCTTTCTATAATAGAAAAAGTTCGAAATACAAGGTTTCAAAATTTTCTGAATAATAGTATTTGAGTTAGAGTGGAGGATCCACACATACACACAGACATCATCGTGAAAATGTTAAAATTGGATTCTAGGGACCTTAAAATGTGGTCAGTTACCAAAATCTCGATATGCGATTTTTAGCACGATCCCTATACCTCCCTTACCAAGGGTAGTGGGAGGTAAAAAGGTTGGGAATCAATGATCTAATAGATAAAAATGAATTGTAACAGACAGTATTGTTCATGGGAGACTAGCTGATATCCGCGGGCTTTGCAACCGCGACTAATTTATATTTTATAATTTTTAGTTTTATTATATTTAGTTCCTCTGCATGCTAGTTTTGGTACAGCACACATCATTTATGAAATCTCTTTCAATTGCAGATTCATCATTAGATAAACTATAATGATTGTATATCCATTGTATTTTCTTTGGTAAGTTTTATATTTATTTCATTTTGTAGAATTTAGATATATTTAACAATTAAATTGCATTGTTATTAATACATGTAACGATCCTATGGTTACAATGATGAATTTGAAACTTTTGTCAACAGAATCATGATTAATGTACAATAAAGAAACCGAAACGTCCATGAAAAAGAAAAATTAAATTTATTTAATCCCTGGACATCCCCAAGAAATTTGTGTTTCCATTTAATTTTACTTACTATTTGCAGCGATAAAAAGAGATAGCCGTTAAATTGTAAAGGTCTATTCCATGCAAAATAAACATTATACATAACTTGTGCAAATTTGATTGTTATAATTTTATTAATATAATTTTTGTCAAACATTTTTTAATCTTATATATAAAAGTGAAAGTATAACCGCTAGGCATATCTACGCCATATTACATATCGACAGCAAGCTTTGTACAGATGTTCTTTCAGCTTCAGGATGTGTCGTAGAAGTTGCTAGAGTTCAAAATATTGCATAGTTTTTTTTATAATTAATTTTCAAAGTTTACATAAGAATAGCATTGTACTGGCCATACCATTTACACGGCTTACTGTGCCATTCTAATCGTTTTTTTGGGGCAATTTTTTTCCAAAATTTCTATCTTATTTTCCGCCATTCCTCAGGCCTTTTTTAACCTCACATTTTTAGCCAAAAATGTACAATTTTTGAACCCGGGTTTGAGAAGTTTTTAACTGAAAATTGAACGATTTTTATACTGGAAGTATACAAATCAACCCTCTAACATTCATTTTTTCAAAATAAACACTATCTTTAACCGAAATCATGATATTGAACCATTTTTAACCTCACAGTTTAACTCTAAAATCGTGTTGTATGAGGTTAAAATATAAATTGACTCGCGGTTGCGAAGTTTGCGGGTATCAGTTAGTCTGTTATAAAACTTTAAAAAGGAATGTAATATGGAATAAACGACTGATGTTGTTGATGATATGAAATAATAGCAGGATTGCAGTCTAATTTTTTTATTATTTAGTCTGTGGCCAACGTTTTGCTGCCACTTACAGCTTCATCAGGGCAAAAAACTAAGGCATTAACAATTAACAAAAATTTAGACTGCAATCCTGCTATTATTTCATCCCATTAAAAAGAAAATAAAGCCTCATTCATATCTCTTAACATAGTCACTGTTTTTGTCGTTTGTCATAACCTTGAGAATGAGAAGTTTTACATACGTAATAACGTCAAACCATTCCTAGCTACAGTTTAAGGCTGTGTCCAATGTCGCATTTTGCCATTTAGTATTTAGGATTTAGGTCTACTTCACGTTAATACAACTCCGAATGATTCACTAATGATGTGCATTGATCAAATGTTAATATTATATTTCGTAAAATAGAAGCTATAAGAAGCTACTCTTTGACAGTAAATTTGACATTTTACACAAATTATAGCAATGAACATAATTTTTTTAATTAGTGCGCGACAACTTCAAGGCGTAGTGTGCTCCTAGAAAATCTAAAATCTAATTCCTAAAATCCTAAATAATGACGTCATTTAGGGCATATAAATTTAGGATTAGGTATTAGGGTGATAAAAATATAACACAGCACAGTACCCGTGAGGTGACGCCTGGTAAGCGCCCGCACGATGCAAATATTTCATCTTTACCGATATCTGTGTACATAGTAGATTGGCACACCCAGCAATGGGTAATAAGCCGTGCTGATATATTTATTTATTTATTTATTTAATTTAAAATGCAACATCGGACACAGTCTTGGTCTTTGTCTTACATCTAAACATAAACACAAACCTAAGAGTTTGCAAACTTCAAATTTTTGTCTTTGTCTTAAAATATTTGACACGAAGATTTTTTACTATTTTCGATATTTCGATGATACATTAAATAAAAATATTAGCAAGCTATACAAACCAATTACTAGCATCTATTAATATTTTATATTTTGAAATTGTATTTTATATAATTTTGTTAATTGGCCTATACAGGCACGTGAATAAACATAAAACTGAAACAATATTTGTGTAAAGAGTTGTAAATGGTCCAATTCTACTCGACAAAGACAAAATCAACAGTGACTGTTAAGAGCTGTGAATGAGGTTTAACACAAAAAATCATAGTTCGAATTCTGACAGAAAAACTGTCAAACATTTATTTATCTTTTTGTTCAAATGGTGCTATTAATACTAAATTGAATAATTAATTTATGAGACTAAAATACATAATTTATGTCCTACAAGTGTTTAGGATCATTTGATGCAGACATTTTTTTTTCTATTGATACCACATCCATTCTTCTCAGTCTAAACGGAGAACACGCAACAGTCCACGTTAATATCATATATACACTTGAAAAATAAAACACCAGGTTTACGCGTGATGGGATTTTGCAGCTCAAACTGGGCAATAAAGATACCAGGAAAGGAATTTTTCCAATTGGACAATAAACGATTAGAATGGCACAGTAAGCCGTGTAAGTAGAAACGCGCTGGGAAAAAATGTCAACCAGTTTCAAATTTGATTCCAGTTTCTCATAATAAAAATTTGGCCGAAAGTGTTTGAGTTGTCCTCTTTGTTGGAGGAAGTAAAAGAAATGATGTAGAATAATAATATACATGTTAACTTTATTCTTTATTACAAAAAAAACGGTTGTTAGCTACAGATGATTATTACAACTACTACTGCCTTGGGTTAAAGAGATATATGGGGATTATATATTAATCTTTATCAATATAATTAATATGAAACAAAGAGGATTGTGAGCTGGTCATATCAGCAAAACAAGATAATGATAATATCGATGGTTGTGGGAATTCACACAATTAGAACGTCGATAATATTTAGATTTAGCTACATATTTGTCCAATACATAAGTAATAACAATTATTTAATAATAACGAATTACTGTACATTTCACGGTTTAAGTTCAATATATAAATGAATATAAGGGTATCATCACGGCTTATTACCTATTTTTGAGTGTGCCAGTCTGCCTAGATTTACCACATATCACCCCACGGACTCTCAAAGCTGTCGTGGAGAGAACACTACAGAGGTCACTTTCAATTCAACATATCAAAAAATAAAATTATTAAATAATTTACTTTATGCCTTTATTTTACAATCTTCCTTCATTGTTTAAAGAAAAATCTAAATTTATCTAATTATGCAGTTTCATCATATACATACATATAGAACTTGCACATACCTAACGATCCACGAATCAGTTGTCATCTACAAACAATATTCCTCGAGCCTTAATTAAATTCACGGAAAATCAACTGCATACAATATCAGCTAAGTGCATCCATAGCTACGCTACATTACACAAACTCAAGCACTGATTTGGCCCATTATACTAGATTAAATATTCACAATGATTTTATTTAAAATTGTTTGCTTCAAAAGTAATGATCTGTAACCTACGGTACAAGAGCAAGTCCTGAAATATTAAATTGATATCCAGCAGGAATATTTCAATTTATACTGCCAATTATATAGAAATTAATTTGTAATATATTTGCAAGTTTAAGATGATTAATGGCAGAATGTCACAAACAAGATGTTCCTTATTTAGTATAATTATAAATAACAGGTATTATAATAATATAGCCTGTGGAGTTGCATGACGGAGAGAGTTAAGAGATCGGTTGTGGTTCGGAGTAGGGCTGCGAAAAAGATCGATTGAATTGGATTGATCTTTTATTTTGAAAAGATCGATCAATCGAAAAAATTGATTTATCGAAAAGATCGATTAATTGAAAAATCGTTTTTTTTTCAAATAGTTTCATCATTTGAAATATCGATTTTAAAAAAAAAAGATTGATCAATACATTTAAACGAATTCCGGAAAATCAATGTTTCAAACAAATTTCGATCTTCTAGATCCTGAAAGATCGTTTTTTAAATATTTTTTCCAAGATAGATGAAAAAATCTCTTGATTACACTAACATTTGTCGTGAATTGTTTCGTAATTTGATGTCTATGCGTAGAAATTTCATACCAAAAAAATCGATCTTGTGATTTTTTTATTAAAATCGACTTTTGATCTATTATTAAAATCGATGGTTTGATTTTTTATTAAAATCGTATTTTGATCATTTATTGAAATCTATTTTTTGATATAGTATTTAGATTTCATATTAAAAAATGTGGACTTTTTGCTATTGATCGATCAAATCGATCAATCACGACAAATTTCTAAGATCGCACAGCGTGAGTTCGAATTCTACCTTCGTAAAACTTAGAAATTGCTCTCTCCACAACAGTTAAAAGACTATGAGGTGACGCCTAGCACTAGCAAGCGCTTTAAACGATACAAATATAACCGTCATTGC
Organism: Harpalus rubripes; assembly: GCA_963082715.1. Lineage (NCBI taxonomy): Eukaryota > Metazoa > Arthropoda > Insecta > Coleoptera > Carabidae > Harpalus > Harpalus rubripes. The sequence continues at coordinate 28,860,218 of OY720456.1, forward strand.
CGAAATCTGTAAATTAGAAAGCAAATTGGTACACTCAGAAATTGGTAATAATCTGTGATGATATACCTATTTATTTATATGTAGAGCCTGTCCATAATAATGGAGAAGGTTTATAAATGTGTGTTCTATTTACCCTATACATAGAGTCATTAGATCTTGAATATTTATGTATTGGTATTAATATTTTTGCTTTAATTAATAATAAGTCCGAAATCGCTCAGTGTGCGAAAATCAACAACTGCTACCGTTGTGGATTTATCTAAAATTACAAAAACAGGAATTTATTTGTTGGAATTTTTAATATACCTTAACTTGATACCATATTCTAACCCAACACCCTAGTCTGGTATGTATTTGTTAGTTTTCTACACTAACATAACCTAACCTAAATCCTAACGCACAAATATTATTTCGGTGCTCGTTCTTAATTAACCCACAATGCATTGTACCCCATTGTACCCCCTGGACAAACCCCCAGACAATAGCTCCCTAGTCAAAAATCCCCGAACAATAACCGCCGGTATAAAAAAACTCTCCGTGTTTTTGTGGATCATTATTTGCGCCGCTCTGTTGAAAAGGATGAATGCATTGAATGGAACCGAAAAGGTACGTCAACCTACTCTGAGTACACTGTATAATAAAATAATCTTACTGTTCCTTTAACATAAATGCCATTTTTGTATGCCACTTTGTCATAATTATCGTAATTATAGTTTTATTGCTGAAGCCGCGAGGGTCAGTTTTTCTGACTATAGTAACGTTGTTGTCATGTGAATATTGCATTGTCTCATACATATTAAAATAAGTGTCAATTACAACTGACAAGTTTTGATTATAATAATTTTAAATTTTATACGCCAGGTAACTATTTTACTGATTGGATGAAGTGGTGACAAGTTCGTCTGCTCAGCTAGCTAGTCAGTTCTTCCTTTCAGCAGTAAAAACTATTTTACCTGTAATGTAAAATACTATAACAGTTCCTAAAATTAGTACTACAAACTCAATTCGCCTGACTAAATCTAGAATGCGTTTGTTACATTTTCATTCTACTTGACGTAAACATAACATGCCTCTTTCGTAAACAATATCTAAGATAAGCATTTGATATTTTAAACAGGGTTCCGAATAAAAAAAGTTATGAAACTATATTTTGTATGATAAAGTTTTTCCTAATTAATCATGTCTCAGATCCCTTAATCTTTTTGCAGGAAACAGTAACATAAGTATTTAAAGCTTTAAAATTTTACAAGGACGAATGAATAAGCTCATTAAGCATTTTGTATGAAACACTTGTTGCTTTGTAGAAAGCGAACCACATAAAGTTCCAGCTCATGTTTGCTCTTCACATTTCTAAACGTTGCTTATGAAACAAATTTCAAGTAATTTACTAACTTTATCGCTTAACGCTTATTCACAATTTTGAATTAACTAACGATTATTACTCTACTTCGGGCATATAATGGTACAATGAAATATACGGGGTTTTAAAAAATGTTTTTTAGGGTATATACATTTGATTTACAATCAAAAAGAATTTTTTCAAAATTTGAAAAATTATTTGTTATTAGGTATTTATTTAAATCTTGAAGTATACATTCTTATGATACGAATTTTTTAATAAAAATATGAAATATCTAATTACGTTAAAAAAATTCATATCGGTCAGTGGCACTAAAACTGTACTGTAATAAATATAAAGAAATAATTTTCCGAATTTTGGAAAAATCGTTTTGTTTGAGAATCTACTCGTACACATCGAAATGTACGACGGTGAATCAATAATTACTAGTGTTACGAATGAAGACGCATGTTTTTCACTTTTTATTTTTCGGTGTAATCTCCTTTCAGGGCGATACACTTTTCCCAACGTTCCTGCCATTTCTTTAACCCCTCCAAAAAAATATGATTTGTGAAACTCCGCAAAATTAGGCTTCTGTCTCGGCGATGACCTCCTTATTTGAGAAGAATTTTATCCCGCGAGTTACGTTTTCGTGTTGGGTAACAGAAAAAAGTCGCAGGAAGCTAGGTCAGGCGAGTACGGTGGCCGATGCTAAAGCTGGTGGTCTTGCACTTTTTGGTTTCCCCACCATTTTTGCTAACTGGTGGTCGATGACGATTATCGACCACTTCTTATTTACTTTATATATTTACACATAACACTTAATTAATATTTACAATTACACTAAACTTATTATTATTAATTAAACTAAACATAACTAAATCCTACAGTTGCCGATGCACCCTTAGGCCAAATTACTCGCGTTACACGAGCCATGTTTACTACTTGAGTAACTAATTTAATACCGACTGCCTAACAACTAAAAACGGTATTTGCAAGAGGCCGGGGCCACAACGGCGCACCGATACTCGTCCTCAACCTTTGCCCCCCGCTCCCTAACACCAGCCATATCTCTAAAAGCATCACACTACTAGTGTCCTCAAAGACGCATCGGGCATGGCACCTAGAATTTGCTCATTTATTCACTGATTAAAAAATGTTTTCGTCATCATCCTCAGATGGAGATTTAGTAATTAAAACATATTTATTATATTTCTAAAAAAAAAAAACTACTTACCGCGCAAAAGGAATCCATGAAGATTTTGTAAAACATATTTATTATATTTTCTAAAAAAAAACTACTTACCGCGCAAAAGGAATCCAAATTAATAAAAGAAGAAAAATTTAAGGGTAATTTTTTCCACTGTTTATTAAAAATAAATGAATAATGGAGATTTTTGAATAATTTAATTTCATTTTGCTCTTCTTTAATATATGGCAGATACTATTTTTCCATGACGATGGTGCTATGGACTGAACTTAGAATATTATAGTGAGCGGTATTTCCTAGGGTCGGTGAAAAGGTTGGAGCTGGCGTCGGTGCGAGGCGCTAGGCTCCGTTATGACCAGGCTCACTAGGATATACGTAATAATTTTATTATGTCGGTGGGCCGTTGTGGCCCCGGCCTTAGGAGTGCAGAGTGAAGCTATTATATGGCACCCATGGTGCCCTCAGTCTCGCGCACGTATGCTGAATAATTTTAAGACTTAATTGTCAACAAATAAATGTCTAGGCCACTGACATCTAGACTAAACTAACCACTGTAGGAAAAATTGATAATTATTTCTAAACATAATTTTGACTAACAATGTTAACAAAGTTGAAACATTGTTCCTAAAACTATAATTTAGAAAAGGTTATATTTATTTGTTATTGCTCTTGCTCTTGCCTTGTCACAAACATCGACGGTGACGACTCGACGGAAAAATTCCTGCGGATTTTGCTTAAAGAGGTCCAAATTCTGTTTCGACATTGACTGCCGTATACCTATGCTTGTTGTCCACCGTGAACAATCGCGGCGTCAAGTAAAATAATTCATTGCCGATCCGTGCTACACGCCAACGGCCTCTTTTAATTCGCGCACTTTCGACACTTTTCGTTCGGCGATCAGCGAGAACGTATACCAATTAGATATATACTGCTGATACCCATCATTTCAGCGAACTCGATGAAAGAAGACAAGAAATCTACATTTGTCTCTTTTTGGTCGGAGCCGCCGGTACCAATGTCACAGTATACACATCATATAATGGTAATACAAGTGAATCAGACAGTAAAAATTCTTCCAAACATAATGAAGATCATAAGATGAAAGAAAACAATGGGCAGTTTAAAATTGTACATAAAAACTTCAATAACCTTAAATCGAACAGCGGTATCTTATATGGGTGCGCAAAAAGTGCAAATAATATTGAAGCAGCCCCGAAGAAAGCATTTATCCATGTATCCAGATTGAAACCTGGAACAACACCCGAGGAGATCACAGCACATCTAAAAGCCTATGTTCCAGAGGTACGCTGTGAAGAGATGCAATCAAAACATCCGGCGTATTATTCTTCGTTTAAGATCACGGTGGATTTCATGAACTACGAAAAATGAATTATAATCTTATGCGTAATAAATACAGGTATGAAATAAAAATTACTAAAAAACAAGCTTATGATAATTATATTAAAGGTTCAACAAATAAATCGAAAGATTGTTGGCGATTAATAAATTATGAGAGAAACCAATCTGCAACAAATTCAGGTCCTGCAAATATTTCTTGTGATACATTTAATAACTATTTCATTTATGTGGCAGAAAATGTCATTTCAAGTTTACTTAAAATAAATGATATCAGTAATGATTATAATCATCATATACCATTACCTTCTTGCAAGTTTTCATTGGATTATGTATCTGAAGAGGAAGTGTTTAATGCCTTTTTATCTCTGAATAACTCTGCCTGTACTGATGTCTACGATATTAATTTTGTGACAAGGCGAGGGTAAGCACAATAACAGATAAATAACTTTTTATAAACTCTTCTAAATTATAGTTTCAATATTCATATTTTAACTCTGTTTATCTGTTTAAGTTATAAATGTCAAAATTCAGTTTAGAAATTCTTATCGTATTATGATAGTCACGACATTTATTTGTTGATAATTAAGTCTAGAAATTATTGTGTATGCGTACGTGACTATGGATGCCCTTGCCTATGCACCCTTTACCCCTAAGATAATCCTGTCCTGGAGATAGCGTTTTTGTTTTAGGCAGTCGGCATGAGTTAGCCATGGGATAAACATGGAGCAGTCGGTATTAGTTAGCCATGGGATAAACATGGGGGAGTCGAAATTAGTACGCACCGCAGGCGCCGTTAGATTCGTTGTCTCCAGGGCATGGAGTGCACGAGTTGCCAGTAGGGAGGATCAGTTTAGAAGAAATTGAGTCCTTGCTGGCAATAGAGGATCGTTTTGCGGTGGTAGACATACCACGACCGGAAAGTCCGACAATAGTCGTCACAGCGAGTGACAAGGGCGTACAAGAAGGAAAAATGATTGAAGAGAATTGCCTGCCGAAGGAAACAGCGAAATGTGAGACTGAGGAAGAACACAGCGAAGTAGCTGATGAACTGTAACACGAGGGGGGTCTTTTAACACTGACTGCAATCCTACCGACTGCTTCACTGTAACACGAGGGGGGTCTTCTGGCTGATGATACTACTTTGATGACTTACTGACTTGTGATGATAAGGACTTCTTGAGAAGGAAGAACACACATACACTTAACTTTAACACTTTACACTGATGATCACTACGGACATGAACATATACTTTATGATGTTACTAACTAAACTTTTATTTACATGATTAAATATAACTTAATTAAACATAACTAACAAAACTGTTACATTTTGTAACCTTGCGGACGGGCGTTCTGCACACGCGCCCCAAACTAAAACTACATTCCGTCAACAAAACACGTCTTTCCGACGCCACGTATTAATTTCGACTCCCCCATGTTTATCCCATGGCTAACTAATACCGACTGCTCCATGTTTATCCCATGGCTAACTCATGCCGACTGCCTAAAACAAAAACGCTATCTCCAGGACAGGATTATCTTAGGGGTATGGGGTGCATAGGCAAGGGCATCCATAGTCACGTACGCATACACAATAATTTCTAGACTTAATTATCAACAAATAAATGTCGTGACTATCATAATACGATAAGAATTTCTAAACTGAATTTTGACATTTATAACTTAAACAGATAAACAGAGTTAAAATATTAATATTGAAACTATAATTTAGAAGAGTTTATAAAAAGTTATTTATCTATTATTGTGCTTACCCTCGCCTTGTCACATTATCCTCCCCTTAAGACATAAATATATCGCAAAATCGATATATTTATTCTTAAATCCTGAACTGAAGATAGTTTCCAAATTCTGCAACCACAGAACATAAAACACATACATAAAACAAATAAAACATCAAACATATTACAAATATGAGACACAAAACATAGAATACAAAAATTGCAAAACAGGTACAAATGTACAAGCACAACATAATACGTAACACACAAAAGGTATCAAACTTACGACATTATAAAAGCAAAAAGCTTAACAACATAAAGCATCAAACATATTACAAATATGACACAAAACATAAAACATAGAATACAAAAATCGCAAAACAGGTACAAATGTACAAATACAATTAACATAACATGTTAAAACAGACAAAAGGTATAAAACCTATAACATAAAGCATAAAGCTTACCAACATGAAACATTATAACCATAATGCAAATACAATAAAAACGTAAAACGTTTTAACAAATTACAATTAACATAACATGTTAAAAACAGACAAAAGGTATAAAACCTATGACATAAAGCATAAAGCTTACCAACATGAAACATTATAACCATAATGCAAACACAATAAAAACGTAAAACGTTTTAACAAATTACAAATTCGATGCTAAAGGAAAAGGGTATTATTTTATTTTCTTATCTAACAAAAATTACTAATCTAACATGCAACTTAACTAGCCAAAAAAACTAAACACTAACAAAAATCGTCATATAATTGTCATAAAAAGAAAACAACACAAAGGTCACTGCACTGGGGGCGGTTTTTCACACCTAAGTGGTCTAAGGGATGGCACTACAAAAAATTTGGGAACACTTCTGCAAGCGATAACGTCGGTCCTGGAATGCAAGACATCACCAGTGGCGTGCCCTCCATGGGTGCGGCGTAAAACTTGCACAGGTGGGCATGCCAAGTTGTCCTCTCCGACGTTCATGCCCAAGTCGCCATTCACGGTGTCCTCTTCGTTGATCATTTGCAGATCCATTTCGTTGCGGTTGTCGTCATATACTGAGTTCATGTCCTGTTCATCAGCTCCTGCGCTGTGTTCTTCCTCAGTCTCATAACTCTTTGTTTTCTCCGACAGTGCAATAGTGTTTAGGCTCAGTGGTAAGGCAAGGGAATTGTATTTTGAAATTCCATTGTACAAGCGGCCTACCACTGGCACAGATATGGTGCGTTGGTTAGAAATAACGTATGCAGGACGCACCATATTACCACCGTCATTTTTTCCGGCCTGTACGCCAAGTTTTTATGGTCCAGCATGGACGCACCAGATCTACGCACCGCAGGCGCCGTTAGATTCGTTGTCTCCAGGGCATTCATCGGTGGCGTACGGCCACGTTTCTTTTGCCATGCAGGGAGTGCACGAGTTGCCAGTAGGGAGGATCAGTTTGGAAGAAATTGAGTCCTTATTGGCAATAGAGGATCGTTTTGCGGTGGTAGACATACCACGACCAGAGAGTTTGACAATAGCCGTCACAGCGAGTGACAAGGGCGTACAGGACGGAAATATGGATACAGAGAATTGCCTGCCGGAGAAAACAAAGAGTTATGAGACTGAGGAAGAACACAGCGCAGGAGCTGATGAACAGGACATGAACTCAGTATATGACGACAACCGCAACGAAATGGATCTGCAAATGATCAACGAAGAGGACACCGTGAATGGCGACTTGGGCATGAACGTCGGAGAGGACAACTTGGCATGCCCACCTGTGCAAGTTTTACGCCGCACCCATGGAGGGCACGCCACTGGTGATGTCTTGCATTCCAGGACCGACGTTATCGCTTGCAGAAGTGTTCCCAAATTTTTTGTAGTGCCATCCCTTAGACCACTAGGTGTGAAAAACCGCCCCCAGTGCAGTGACCTTTGTGTTGTTTTCTTTTTATGACAATTATATGACGATTTTTGTTAGTGTTTAGTTTTTTTGGCTAGTTAAGTTGCATGTTAGATTAGTAATTTTTGTTAGATAAGAAAATAAAATAATACCCTTTTCCTTTAGCATCGAATTTGTAATTTGTTAAAACGTTTTACGTTTTTATTGTGTTTGCATTATGGTTATAATGTTTCACGTTGGTAAGCTTTATGCTTTATGTCATAGGTTTTATACCTTTTGTCTGTTTTTAACATGTTATGTTAATTGTAATTTGTTAAAACGTTTTACGTTTTTATTGTATTTGCATTATGGTTATAATGTTTCATGTTGGTAAGCTTTATGCTTTATGTTATAGGTTTTATACCTTTTGTCTGTTTTAACATGTTATGTTAATTGTATTTGTACATTTGTACCTGTTTTGCGATTTTTGTATTCTATGTTTTATGTTTTGTGTCATATTTGTAATATGTTTGATGCTTTATGTTGTTAAGCTTTTTGCTTTTATAATGTCGTAAGTTTGATACCTTTTGTGTGTTACGTATTATGTTGTGCTTGTACATTTGTACCTGTTTTGCAATTTTTGTATTCTATGTTTTGTGTCTCATATTTGTAATATGTTTGATGTTTTATTTGTTTTATGTATGTGTTTTATGTTCTGTGGTTGCAGAATTTGGAAACTATCTTCAGTTCAGGATTTAAGAATAAATATATCGATTTTGCGATATATTTATGTCTTAAGGGGAGGATAATGTGACAAGGCGAGGGTAAGCACAATAATAGATAAATAACTTTTTATAAACTCTTCTAAATTATAGTTTCAATATTCATATTTTAACTCTGTTTATCTGTTTAAGTTATAAATGTCAAAATTCAGTTTAGAAATTCTTATCGTATTATGATAGTCACGACATTTATTTGTTGATAATTAAGTCTAGAAATTATTGTGTATGCGTACGTGACTATGGATGCCCTTGCCTATGCACCCCATACCCCTAAGATAATCCTGTCCTGGAGATAGCGTTTTTGTTTTAGGCAGTCGGCATGAGTTAGCCATGGGATAAACATGGAGCAGTCGGTATTAGTTAGCCATGGGATAAACATGGGGGAGTCGAAATTAATACGTGGCGTCGGAAAGACGTGTTTTGTTGACGGAATGTAGTTTTAGTTTGGGGCGCGTGTGCAGAACGCCCGTCCGCAAGGTTACAAAATGTAACAGTTTTGTTAGTTATGTTTAATTAAGTTATATTTAATCATGTAAATAAAAGTTTAGTTAGTAACATCATAAAGTATATGTTCATGTCCGTAGTGATCATCAGTGTAAAGTGTTAAAGTTAAGTGTATGTGTGTTCTTCCTTCTCAAGAAGTCCTTATCATCACAAGTCAGTAAGTCATCAAAGTAGTATCATCAGCCAGAAGACCCCCCTCGTGTTACAGTGAAGCAGTCGGTAGGATTGCAGTCAGTGTTAAAAGACCCCCCTCGTGTTACAATTTCAAAATACTTAATGCAGTATTTGATGTAATTTTGCCAATTCTAACACATATTTTCAAACAAATGTATTGAAGAAGGTACTTTCCCAGACACTTTTAAAGTTACAAAAGTTCTACCATTATTCAAAAAAGGAGATTCCAGTCAGTTAAATAACTATAGACCCATCTCAATTATTCCCTTATTTTGTAATTGTTAGAAAAAATTCCTAAAATAAATTTTATTTTTATTTTGAATCAATTAATTTATTTGATGAGAGACAATATGGTTTCCGAAATAATAAATCCGCCACTACAGCTGTCACGCGTATCGTGGGTGACATTGTCGAAAACATGAAGAGAGGTTGTCACACATCACTCACCTTATGTGACCCTTCTAAGGCTTTCGACTGCGTCTCCCATGAAAGATTATTGTTGAAACTTGAAAATTATGGTGTAACTTAGGGTGACCAGATCTTAGATCACGAAAGAAGGACACAGCAGACAAAAAAGGATGATTTTTAGTAGAAAAGGATGACAAAATAATAATAGCAAAAAACAAACATATATTTTATTAAACATTTGAAAAGAAATAAAAAATAACATTTATTTGAACTTAACAACAATTATTTATATATATTCTATATATATATATATATATATATATATATATATATATATATATATTTAAAATTTGAAATTGATCTTAATAAGTTGTGTTCTAGTACTGTGAGGTAAAAACGATTTTTTTCATTATTTCGTGAAAAAGCCGGACGTAAATAAAAGCCGGCCGGGCATTCATATTTTTGTTAAAAAGCGGACGTCTGGTCACCCTATGTAACTGGAACTCCGCTTGCGCTATTTAAATCTTATTTAGAAAATCGTAAACAAAGTGTGTATAAAGATAATAATAGTTCAGATTTCAAGCTAATCAAACATGGAATTCCACAAGGGTCCATTTTAGGGCCCCTTTTATTTATTATATACATAAATGATTTTCCAATGAACATGAATCCTATAGAAACTATTTTGTTTGCAGATGAGTAACATCGAGTAAGAATCTAGAGTCACTACAAAATTTATCCGAATTAAATAGCAAATTAGCGGAGTCCTGGTACACGCGAAACTATCTAAAATTAAATAGTGATAATACACAATCTTTAATAATATCTTCGCACTCGACTTTGAGTGAAGGCGTATCTATTAAAGTTCTAGGGCTTAATATTGACGATAGAATAACTTGGGTCAAACAAGTTGATGAATTATTACCTATGCTGGCAAGAATTACTTTCGTTTTAAGACAGTTAAAACATTATCTAAATATGCAAACAGAGTCTTTAAAGCACAAAAACAAGTAATAAGAATTATTATGGGCGTCAATTACAGAGATCATTGTAAACCTCATTTCATACTTTTAGGAATAATGCCTCTACCTTGTCTGTTCATTTGTGCTACTCTTTTAGTAATTCATCGAAATAAATGTAATTTTCATCGGAGCATCATGGTTACAGCACTAGAAATTCGAATCTGTTGAAAGTTGCCAAATTTAGATTAAATAAATCAAGGAATAATGCTCTGAATATGAACTCGTTCAATGTTTTACCTGAATCCTTTAAGATTCTGTCATAAACTTTTTTAATCATAAATTAAAATGTATCTTCTGAAGAACTGTTTCTATTCAATAGATGAATATCTTAATCTTAATTAAGTACTCTGTTTAATACATATTTTTTTGTGCAAATAAGAATTTCGCAGCCGCAATACAGGCCGCGAAATTGGATTTCGCGTCCGTTGTTATGGTAACGGCCGCGAAATTAGGTAAACAATCACTTTGACACTTAAGAAATGCATAGTTTTGTTTATCAAATGTCATTCCCATAGCCACCTTGAAAGCTAACTTTCTATTTAGAATGAAACTTTTTAAAATTAATAAAATTTGTAACTACATATTTTTTACGGTTGCCCAAAAAATATTGTGTACACCTTATCCGCGAAATCCTTTAGCGCCCTCGAGATTTCGAGATTGTCTTGCCTCGGCCGCAAGCGGCCTCGGCGACAATTATTTTTCTCTCGGTACGCTGAGTGATTCGCGGCCTTGATATACAAATAACTATTTTGTGCAACCGGACGCGAAATAAGCATTTCGCAGCCGCAATACAGACCGCGAAATTAAATTTCGCAACCGTTGTTATGGTAACGGCCGCGAAATTCATTTCGCGGACGTTGTCATGGTAGCGGCCGCGAAATTAGGTAAATAATCACTTTGACACTTGAAAATTGCATGGTTTTGTTTATCAAATGTTAATCCCATAGCCACCGTGAAAGTTAACTTTCTATATACAATGAAACTGTTTAAAATTAATAAAATTTGTAATTACATATTTTTTACGGTTGCACAAAAAATATTGTGTACACCTTGTCCGCGAAATCCTTTAGCGCCCTCGAGATTGTCTTACCTCGGCCGCAAGCGGCCTCGACGACAATTTTTCTCTCGGTACGCTAAAGAGTGATTTCGCGGCCTTGATATACAAATAACTATTATTATATTAATTTATTACCGTGCAATTATTTATGTGTGTTGATATTTGTGTGTTTATAATGACTTGCTACAACCATCTTATATAACGTAGTTGAAAATATATGAAAAAATATAATACTTTCTATACTGTGCCAATGTGTACTAATGCTCTGGCCTTCAAACGTTATGATTTGGTTAAAGCTGTCGGTACACTGTTATTCGAATATTTTAATATAAGGGAGAAAAGCCCTTAACTTTTCACTTTTCAGTTATTTTGAAACTATTCTGTAGTTTGTTATACTTCATAGTTTACCAGAATGTCTATATCTTGTTGTTTGTGTGGTGCTAAGTCTGCAGTGAGTTTGCATAGGTAAGTTAAAATATTAAATAGTATTTATATCGTATTAAAAAAAAACTATTAAAACTACCTAAAATGATACATCAATGCCTTTTTTGTTTGTTTATAGAAGTTGCTTACATATTATGTTACAGTGCTACTCTATAAATTATATGTATGTTGCATTGTTTTGCAAAATTTCAAAAAGGTTATTCAGTAATTAAGCGTTGTGTTAACTTTTTACAGAATATGCTTGTTTCCTGAACTATTATTCCAGCTAAAGTTCATTATATTGTAACGTGGAACGCTCGCCGTTGACGTCGCTCCCGCCGCCTCTGTAGCAGCCGCGCCGCAACAATGAGCGAGTGTCTATTTATAGCGATGACGCAATCGCGCTAGTAGCCGAACGACGTAAGCAAACAGGTCGCAACGTGTTTAATTACTTCCGGTCGTCTGAACCTTTTGTGTTCATTGTTATTATGCGGTCGAACATTCTAGGGCTTTTCTAGAAAATAATGACAGCTGTATATAAGGGGCGTAGCTATGCTCGAGGGACACAGTTAGTTACATACAGAGTAATAGAGATATTGACATGGAGTGTTAGAGAGTAAAGTGTTAGTGAGAAGCACAGCAGTATCGTATTGAGCGTATGCAGTTGGTGTCGAGTACGTACTCGGGAAGTTACAGGTATATTGGGATAGCTGTAGATGTGAATACTCGGTAGTGTTTACGAGTATTGGGAAGCTATAGTGTACAAGGACAGTAACGGCGAGTCGGGAAGTTACTGGTATACCGGGATAGCTGTTAAAGAGAATACTCGGTAGTGTTGAAGAGTATTGGGAAGCTAGGTATACGAGGACAGTAACGGCAAGTGGAAGTGAATACTCGGCACTGGTGTTGAAGAATTGTGGCATACGAACAGTCGGTGATACTGAGGCTGTGGAAGTTAGACAGATAGTTACATAAATAGACAGATAGTGTTGTGAAGGAGGAGACTTCTGTCCGAGCAGTTGAATATACAGACGCTGTTGAGTCAGTTGAGTATATAGACGCTGTGGAGGTCGGTAGGCGGACAGTTGAACGTGATATAAGTATATAGTGATATAAATATCGCATAAACAGTCTACAAGAGGCTGCAACAGACCGGCAGTCTAAGATTGGAACGCGTAATGAAATAAATAATTAGTATCGTGGAAATAAATAGTAGTGTTAATTGGTTAAATAAATAGTGTTAGTGTTAGTTTTATCTAGTTAATTATAGTTTTAGTCTTAATTAGTTTTTAATAATTGTTTAAAATTAGTAATAGTAACTTTCATTATAGTTTAATAAACACTTAATTTTAATTAATAATAATAGTCTAATATTTACACTTCACCCAAATAAATAAAAAACGTTACAATATTATTAACTATCATACGAAATTTAAGATTTTTAACAAATAAATAAAAGTAATTGATTTTCATTATAATATTATGTTTATATTTTAGTTTTTTTAAAAGATGCTCAGTTAAGGGATGTTTGGAAACTAGAGCTTGCAAAAAACACGCCCCCAGACTCACGCTTGCGCATCAGTAACCAAGGCCTCGAAACCTTCTCTCTTCATCGAGTTCACTGTTTTGTATTGTACATGTACGTCCGCGTTTAAATTCATTGAACCAATACCTCACAGTTGTCATTTTTATTTCTTCACAAGTTTTTCCATCCAAAAGTAAAAAAAAACGAATTCAGGTTACGGATCGTATTGTTATTTTTCCATTGTATTTAAAAACACCAAACAGGTTTAAAACAAATGACTGTCAAATCACACCAAACCACAGAATCAGTCTAATTATGTATGGCAACACCTTGTATATATGAATGTCAATAAATGATGAAAAAGATATTTAAGTACATGAAATATTTATGATAAATATGTCTGTGATGTCTTATTTTCGATGTGTTTTAGGGTACCTCGAGTAATATCAGGGTTGGCATGATTTAAATCAATTGATGGACATTGGAAATACAATGCTAAATTTTTTATATATTTGTAAATTCTGCCTTATTAATTTTAGAACTAAAGTGTAAATACAAAAATAGTCCGAATTAAATATTGTATCAAATGAGCCTAAATTTATTGATATAATAGGTTCTTGTACTGAGATAAACGTAAAATAAAATATACGTTTTAAGCTTTTTACAGAGTGCCATGCAAGACATATTTTGACTTGTTTTAGTTAGGTAGGAATGGTTTTAGTTTAAAGTTTAATCGGCGCGCATGGACGCGTTACGTATAAGCAAAAATTCAAATGCATTTTTTGGGGTTTATTGCAGATTTCGTTTTCGTTCGAAATAAAATATTTATATTGCTTTTAAAACAATTAAAAAGTGCAATAACATCAACATGTCTTTAAAAATAAAAAAATGATTTATTTTTTTTAAATCAATGATTTTTGATTGTTTTAAATAAATCATGATTTTTTTTCAACCCTGACTAATATTAATAATAAAGTAAAAATGCATTCACATTCCAGGATCAATTTTTTGAGAGAAATAATAGTCTTCACAAAAATTGTCTATCACACTTTCTTATTACGAGAGATAAATGAAACATGTTTAAATAATTTTTATACAGTTTGTAACTGTAATTAACTTTTTCATTTCAATTAATTAATAATTGTTGTTTAATAATATTTTAAACAACACTGTAGATATCTTGAAATGTATATAAGATTTTTTTTTATATGTAATTGTGTTTTACTCGAGAACATGTTATTCTACTATATATTGAAGTACATAAAAAACAAGGCACATGTGGAAGTCCCGAATCCAAAATTCCTCAAAATACGCGAAAT